>JAPYZI010002691.1:0-21879 GCA_030523105.1 Ophioninae sp. A BG-2022a | reverse complement strand
GTAGGATGACCTTCTCGTAGGCTATCGACTTTCATTTGGAGGGTTTGGAAAAGGTTTTTGCCTAACTTAAATAATGGCGTTGGATTCGTATCGATATCTTTAATAGTTTTCCTGGAAAGTCTACTTGAAAAATGGCAAAAAAAGAGGCAAAGGGGTATGTATGGAAAAATTTGCAAAAAACGATGGTCCAACTTTGAAATTCTGCCAAAAATCGAAAAAGCATCGGATTTTAATGATTAAAAAAGCATTTTAAAGAGAAAATCATAACAAAGAGATTGAGCACAAAGTGGAGCACCAAATTCTAAGGGGAAAAAAGTTATCGATGATTGAGTGAAAAAACATATTTTGCCCAAAAATCCAAAAAAATTGTTGATTTTTAATATTTTTTTTATTGGTCTATTTTGATGTAAATTTATCCCCTGAACATGAATATACCATTTATTTTCCCGAAAAACTAAGGTTTCGAGAGAAAAACGTCGAAAAACTATTCTCGAACGGGCTTTCCCCATTTTCCCAGTCTAATTTTGCGCCTTCGTCAAAAACTCGGACATTTTCGTAATCAGCAGAAAATTTCCGATAAAATAGACCCTTTGAAGAGGTTAAAAACAGAAAAAATTACGAAAAATACGGAAAATAGTACGGAATATAATTTTGTATAAGTCATAAAAATGAGGAATTAGAAAAAAATATCATTTATGCCTTCCAGAAAATGCCATTTTTCCATGCCAAAAAAATGCCATTTTTTTCTGAAATCACCATTTTTACTTGGCAAATTTGAGCTACGTGAATCGTGAAAACATTTTTAAAGATCCTTATCTAGGGATCTACAAAAAATTTGCAAATCAATTTTTGTGTATTCTGTACAACGATTAATTTCGAAATAAAAAAGAAAATAAAAAAAAAACTCTCGCATTTCAACGACGCGAGGACCACCGTCATCGAAAATTAATTTTTCATTTTTGTTCTCTTTTTCATTCGCAAATATAAATTTGTTTACGAGAATCTAGTGACGTTAAAAAATCTCACATATCCGAGATTCATGATACCGGACTCGCGCCGGTCTTCTTTCCAAACGTAACTCGTGCGCGTTCCATTCACGAATAACCAAGATTACGAGAGAAGGCTTCGGAGAAGAAAAAAAAACAAAAAGAAAAAAAACAAAAATTACGCGGCACGCGATCGTTGGATGAAAAAAATTGGCGTTCGAAATATTTTTCGATCGAGTCCGTGAACGATGATACGAAAAATCGATAAAAAAGAAACAATGAATAAATAAATAAAAAACGAAAAAAAAAGTAGTAAAAAAAAAATAAACTCTCGATGGGTTAAAAATACGAAAGCAGTTGATGAAAATGAAATGGAAATGAGATTCGTCGTCACTTCTATACGTAATCAAACCCCTCCATCGTCCAGACTTTTTCCCCACTCCTTCGCATCGAACATGTTGCTCGAAACTTTGTCTCATTTCTCTCCCCCTCCCCCCTTGCCCCTCGATCTCTCGCTCTCCCTCTCTTTTTCTTTCTCTCTTGCACATATTGACTCGCGAGCAATCGTTCTCCTCGAGCATACGTCAATTCCCTCGTATCTCCCCACTCCAAGCATGTTTTACCAGCCAGTAGAGTTCCAGGAATTATTTACAAAGAATTATCAGCTGGCGAGACGTTCTTGCGATGTGTAAGCTCTGCAGTATCAATTTTGCTCTCGCCTCGTCAACGTGTATTATTACCGCGACGCACAATTCTCTCGCGTCCCGTCAACCGTCTATTTCCAACCGATTCAATTGATCGTTCGCGTCAACGTTGACTAAACAAAAGATACGCGAATGTCAGCGAAAAAATTATCGCGAAAACAAAAACAAACGAAAAATATAGTGAGGTTTGAAAAATCGTGAGAAAAAATCAACGTGACGAAAATCGCTAAGTGGATTAATTCCTGATTTGGTCAGACGAGGAAAAAGTTTAATAAAAAAGATAATAAAAATAATAAAGAATATTTGAACATTTTTCAATTGTTGATTTGGTCGTTTAATTGATTTTATTTCGGGTGAAAAGTGAATTTGGAAAAAAAAAGACTTGGGAAAAGAGACGAACTGGATCGAAAGGAGAACAAGTAGAAAAGTCTCCGACCGATCAGACATCGAATTCGAACTTTGAAAAAATTTTGCCTCGAACGCTAAAAAAAATATCAATAGTGTATTTATATTTGTTTAAATAATAAACGTCGGGTTGAATATATTTTTAGGATTCTTCGGATTTATTTTAAACATTGAAGAGTCGTACGACGAAAATTATTTTCGTACGAAGGAATTTCGAAAAATTGTGACGCTGAAGATTGCGAGTGGATGAGTCAGTGACTGGTCGGACACGTGAAAAAAATTAAATTCTTGATAAATAATAATAAAAGTAATTAAATAAGGAACTATCGAGACTTTTTCGATTATTCTCTAATTATTTAATATTTTTTTTAACGTTATATTTTAATGATTTTCGAAGAAATTTGAAGAAAAAAACCGCATCGGACTGAGAAGAGGCTAAAAGTAGAAAAGTCCTCAACCGATCAGACATCGAAAACGGGCATCAAAAAAATTCGTGTAAATACAGACAAATAATTGCGAATAATCGAAAGTTGGAAAAAAGAAACTATTTTTAAACGTTACGCGAGAATTTCACGCGAAAGATCGATCGATAAAAAAAAGTACTACTCTAGTGGCTTCTCGTCCTCGGATAGTGGTTTTAATATTCATCGGAACTCGCGGCGCAAAATAAAATCGTGGAAAAAAAAGGTTTTCAACGCTTAAAACCGCAGCGCGGTTTTGTTTTCCTTTTTCCTCTTTTCCACGACGCGAACGGAAGCCGACATAGTTGTGGAGTGTGTTATTGACAAATAGATAACGTCATTCTCGTAAATTCAATCATTCAATAATTCAATCAAATCAATTAAACAAAATAGTGAAAAATAGCGAAATTTTTACGCACAATAATACAAATTATATAAAATTAAATAATAACAAAATTTTCGAAAATTTATAAAAATCATTTAAAAAATAAAAATTTTAAAAATCAATATTATTCAAAGTGATCGAGCGATTTTCAAAAATTCAATTTTCCCGACTGCATTTATCGGACTCGATAAAATCGAAGTGTGGACGACTAAAAAGTATTTGACGATTCACGCTGTTCGTTGATCTTCCCTTTCGCGTTGACCGCAAGCGGGTCGCGGGTCAAAGTATCATACGACGAAACGAAATTCTCCGCCAGTGACGACAGAAAGCGATCGAGAGATCGGCTCGTGTGTACAACTTCGGAACGAACAAAAAAAAACAAAACAAAAATCGTCATTTGCACTAACGTTTTATTTTCCAATCGTATCGGAAACGAGAAACGAATTATTGCGTCGCAATTAATTCCTAAGATAAAGTGTATTCTCCCTCAACCCTACTTCCCCCTCTCCATTCTTAATTCCACAAACTGCGTTTCATCGAAATTTCTTCGCGAGTGAAAACGAAACAATGATTTATCGGAGGAGTATCGATTATTATGAAATCCGGTTATCGAAACTGAAAACTCGAAAATCTCGGTGATAAAAAACAATAAAAAATCATAAAATAATGAATACGAAAAATTAAAAATAAATAAATAAAGACTCGAAGCCAAAAGTGAAACGATCGAAAAGAAATCACAAACAAATAGTTGATTAATAAAAATTAATGAAAACAAATAATTAAAAGAAATTTTCGGATGAAAATTTGAAAAAAAAAAAAAAAAAACAAAAAAAAACAAACAAATACGATATTAGAGGGTAAAAAAAAAGGAACGAAAAAATGAAGGTGTCGATGGAACACGCGAGTGCGTTCAGTCCCTATTGCTCAAGGAACGGCGTGAAAACCCTTCATCAAACGCCCCTTTTCATAACCCCGTCGAATTTACCGGACATGTGTCTCATGTGCGTAGACATGGCCAGAGACACGCCAGGCTCGCCAATGTCAAGGCCACGTGATCTCGGACCCGCTGGCGGGGGCGGAGGTGGCGGCGGCGGCGGAGGAGGCGGAGGAGGAGGCGGGGGTGCGACGGCTACTCTGACTTCCGGTGCTTATCACGCCGGGGCCACCGATCCGTCAGCCCTCCACGGACGGGCCTTTCAGCAGAAGATACTCGAGGTAATGTACCAACTTATCGGCTGACGTTTTCTTTTTCCCATTCTGTCATTTTACCTCAAATAAAATAACGAAACGAAAAACTATTTTTTTGCGTAGCTGAAAAAAATTTGGTTCTTTTTCTGTGTTAACTAAACAAAAATCAATATTTTTTCCATGTTTGGGTTTTTTATTTTTATTTTTTTTTTAAAGAATTTCGTATTTTTTTCGAACAATATATTTTTCGTAAATAAAATTTATAAATGTTTGATAAGAATACACAAAACTGACCAAGTGACATTTATGACCAGAATCACAACACGAAATTGTATCAATTGATACGATTTATCTGAATTGACATTGAAGGTTGTATCGTCGGAAAGCAAAGGTCATTTCAAATTTCGTCACAAGGTTTTTTTTGTTTTATTTGGGATATACTATAGGACTTAATGTAGACAAATTTAGAGATAACACTACCAAAATCAATTTTCTCAAATAAACGAAATTCAATGTTCATTAAGGCGAGGATAATCACTTTGCCCCTTAATTCATGTATCGTATGCTCCTGTTTCGAAATTTAAATATTTAAGTATATATTTGTATGTATTTATCAGAGATTTTTTTTACCAAAAATGTGCAAAAAATCCTTATCAGAGTTTTCCTACAACATTTTTTTTTATTTACAAAATATACTCATCAGAGATTATCTACAAAAATTTTCAAAAAGTAATCATTAGAAATTTTTTTGCCAGAATTTTCAAAAAATAATTAATCAGCCATTCCTTTCGAAAACTTTTCGAAATTCACTTATCACATATTCACCGCAAAATTATTCAGAAAGTAATTATCAGAAGTTTTCGGCAAGAATTCAAATTTTTCTTTACAAATTCCGGTCTTTCTATTATAACGTTTTGAAATAAGCAAAGTGAAAAAAAAATAATAAAAAAAAGCAGAAAGCGTGTTTGGAATAGGCGAAATAAAAAAAATAAAACATAAATATACAAAATTTTTTTTAATCAATAAAAAAGGCAAAAAATAATTTAAAAAATAATGAAAAATAATAATTTAAAAAATAATAAAAATATCGTTACATCGCGACGATGCAAACTTCGATGTCGCGCATATTTCGTGATCGTGAAAGGAAACGAGAATGCATTCATCTATACTGAGATTAATGTACGACTGTACGTACACTTACGAAGCAACACGAACCCGAGAATTCGCGTACAATAAACCGATCGCAAAGTAAATACGAGACGATTGCCGATCAAGAGAAAGAGGGAACACGGTTGATAAGAGCGCAGAACGATCAAAAGTGGGTCGACTATTTATATCCGACACGAGCGAGAAGCTACATACCTTTTACACGAGTCGCCGCGATCCTTGAGGGGGCTTTTATTTTTTTCCTTTCTTTTTTATCACTCGTCCGTGTCACGCTTGTTTCTCCAGCGTTATTGCGACAGCTCAGGAATTTCTATATTTAACGAGAGCTTCTCGATTTTTTTTTTTTTTTTTTTTTCAAAATGAAATCACACCGAATGACTTTTGGCCTACCCCCCGCCCCTTCTTTTTTTATCTCACATTTTTTTTCTTACTCTCTTAAGAAACAAACAAAATTAATTCCGGAACGAAAATAAATACGACGAAAAAAAAGTTAAATTTTGGAAATTATTTATTCAAAAATTATTCGTTCGATCTTGTCGAAGTTTCACATACGACATTGACCAAATTTTCTTTTTTGAGCTTCCTTTCTTTTTTAAATCTTTTCTTGTTTATATTTTATTTTTGAAATCCTTTTTTTTTAAGCTTTTTAAAGTTGGTCATTTTTTTTTTATCGATTCTGAAATGTCATTTCGTTTTCAAACTTTTTTGTAATTATGAATTTTCATTTTCGAACCTTTGTGAAATGTTGCATTCTTTTTTATCACACAAGAACACTGTGTTTAAATTTGTATTTATTTCATACCAACATTTAACCCGATGAAAACAAAAAATAATTGTGCAAAGAAAATCATATTTTGGATCTACGATCCAAAATAAAAAACTTCGAAAATTTGGAAGCTCACAGGATCCTTTTTCCCCAATAAATTCCGACTCAAGTTTTGGGAGAATCGCGGTTACAATTTAGACAAAAAAAAAAATATGTCAAACTCGATTACTCGATACAAAATGAAATTTGCAAACATTATTCTCAAAAGCAAACCTGAAAGCGAGCAAAAAAAAGAAAAAACTTTCACTCGCACGTACCCCCTTAAATTCGTCTAAGATTTTTCATAAAATTAATTTTTTATTGTAAATCCAAACAAGTACGAATTTCGTGTCGCAAATTTGAATGAACGATTGGATTTGATTTGATTGGATTCTTTTTCCAAACAAAAAGAAAAAAAGAAAAAGCAGCACGCGTGTGAAATTTGTATTTTTGTTTTTCGCATTTCTTTCTCATAAAATCGAGTTGATATCCGCTGTAGTTTCGGGCGGTTCCCCACCCGTCTAAGTCCATTTCGAATCGCGTTCCCTGAGCGACGTCCGGGTTTCTCGTGACTTCGATCCGGGCCACGAGGAACCGGCCTCGAAGGGGCTTCCAATGGAACATCACGAAGTTTCACTGCCAAGTTCAAGGTTGCCCGTTAAATCCTCTTCCACCTCGCCGGGCCGGCCCCCTTTTCGCTCCGCAGCACACGGCTAGTATCACGAATTCAGTCGAGACTTTGAAGAGCGCGCGCGACCACTCGACCACATAGCCCAAGTGCTCTTTTAGCTCTTTCCTTCCTTTCGCTCGATCGATCGATGAACAAACGATTCGCGAACCGCTCGGGGAAGTCGACTAAAAATCCCCTCCCTTCCTTTCCCTCTCTAGTTTTCTGACAAACTTTGCACCCATCGAATCGTAATTGAATCGTTCGTAAATTTTTACGAATTTTCTTTCGACGATTTTGACGCCAAAAAGTTATAGGGCGTTTCCTAAAATTCTTGAGAAGCTTCAGCAATATTTATTCAAAAGTATTATTTCGAAAGTTTTTTCAAATAAACTACTGATTTTTTGCTGAAATATTTTTCAACCCCTTGACAGATAATTTTATTGCTAAATCGGGTTATTTTGAATTTCCATATATTATAATAAACTTTTCCTAATTTGTTTATTAATTTACTGTTGTTTACAATTGTGTTAAAATTATGATTATTGTTTTTATAACAAACCGAGGGTTATATGGACTTTCAGATTCAATTTCAGTGACCCAAATACGTACAAGAAAAATAGTTTGAACTCCAGATTAGAAATATTTGTTTGTTGCTGTGATATAATTAAATAACAATTATTCCAAAGTCTAATATAGAGTTAATTTAATTGAAAATACATCCCAAAAGGAAATAACCTAATTCAACTCCATCCTAATGATTAGTTATGAAATTTTGTATTTTTTTCCTCTCCAAATGACTTTTCATAACAGAAAAAAAACATATTGAAAATAAAAAATGAAAAACATAAAGAATTTTTATTTTTCGTAAGTTTTAACGAGTTTCGATGAAAAGTAAGAAATCTGATAACTTCCTCACTATTTTAAACTCGTTTTACATCGTTTGATTCTGCATAATGTTTCGATCCATGCGGACGCGATTAAAAGTTAGGAAAGAAAGTAAAAAAAAAAAAAAAACGAAATTAAAGTTGACAGTAGTTTCTCTTTCCTGTCTATTTTTTTTCCGAAACCGAAAACTCGCGTTCACCTCGTAACGAATCGAGCTCTCTTATGAATCAAAGTCCGCATTGTACAGTCAGATTAGAGAGGGAGATAACATTTACTTTTCGTATGTAAATTGAATGATTCAGGCTAGAGAGGGTCAACGTTCCCGTGTCCGTTTATCGCGCCCGAATTCAGTCGGAATGTTCCAGTTCGTGGCTGATACGAGAGAGAATAAATTGCACGTATTTGCCACTTCACGTGTATGATTCTCTTGACAAAAAAAACGCCTTAACTCCAACCAATTTACGCCTACTCATTCCCTCTCCCTATCTCTGTATTTCTCCAACTTTATTTATATTTTATCTTTCTTCTATGTCGTGTCCGA
Source organism: Ophioninae sp. A BG-2022a (assembly GCA_030523105.1). Taxonomy (NCBI): domain Eukaryota; kingdom Metazoa; phylum Arthropoda; class Insecta; order Hymenoptera; family Ichneumonidae; species Ophioninae sp. A BG-2022a. The sequence goes on along the minus strand of JAPYZI010002691.1, from coordinate 13,682 downwards.
ACAGCCATGATTATCCTCGACGAAAATTACTTCTTTTCCTTCTCATTCGATTTTTCAATTGCCATTGCGGAAATTGAATTAGCGCTTTGTTCGGAGTAACGTTGAATTTTCCGAACTTTATTGGGGCCCTAATCGGTCAACCTCACGTAGGCCCTCAATGGTCCCTCGCAAGTTGATTATGAAGACTATTCAAAGCGGAATATGGAAAATCTTTAAAGTTGCATGAATTTTTCTCATCCAATCGAAGGTAGACATTTTCAAAACGGATATTCAATACTCATCGGAGATTGATTTTTAAAATCCTGATCAGCGACGGATGAAGAAATACGAATTGTTATTTATGGATCCATTTATTGGAAGGCAATAGGGCTGTCTTCATCCATAAATTTTTTATAAGTAATTTTAAATTAGTTTATTTTTTAATAATTTAATTTTGTAATAATTTTATTTTTTAATAATTTAAATTTGTAATAATTAAATTTTTTAATCATTTAGTTTTGTAATAATTTACTTTTTTAATAGTTTAATTTTTTTATAACTTAATTTTTTAATCATTACATTTTTTAATAGTTTTTAGTTTAATCTGTATTTAAATTAAAAAATCTGTTATTTATATGAAAAATGCTCTTTAATATTTCCGCAAGGTCGGTTATGTTTGACGGTCATTTTTAACGAAAGTGAAAAAGTTGAAACGTCCAAGAAAACATTCGACGCGGATTTGCCTGTGGAAAAACAGTCGGGCACTCATACGCAGACATATTGTATTGCAATTCCGGTGCGGACGTACCCAATTGTTGAAGCCACTTATTGACGGACCTCACGTACACTTTTGTGCCATACGCGAGGAACTACCCACTGACTTCCTCCAGAATCGTGTCTCACCAGAGTTCTCGCAACTCCGGACTCATCGTCGTAACCTCGCTGCTTCGAGAATCAACGGAAAATAAGAAAAAAAAAGACCTGGGGAAATAAAAAAACGAAGAATAAACGCGAGAGAGACTAATTTTAGCCACGGTCTCGGTGTTGCGAGCGTAATGATGACTCACGTCGAAATAACTCACCAGCGATAAAAATGATACGAACGCGTGATTGAAAATGAAAAAAATGAAAAAAGAAAAATTAAGGAGGACAAAATTTAACTCGCACTCGAAGATAGTGCGATTTCTTCGGTTTTTTGGATTACTTTTCTTTTTGGGTTTAATTTTTGAGTAACGATCGATAGCGAAATAATCGAAGTTAGACGAAATATTGAACGAGACAAATTTTTCAGGGATCAATCGAGCTTTTGTAGCTGATTCGTAAAAATAATTGTTAAATAAACGTTTTTTTGCAAATTTGCATCGTTGGAACGAAACGATTTTTTATTTATATTTTATTATCGAAAATTATTTTGTTTATAATTATATAATACGATAATAATTTGGGATTTATCAAAACATAATTTTCGATAATAATAAAATTAAATTTTATTATTTTCGTTAATTATTGGTTATCCCACCCCAACTTCGAGGCGAGCGAATAATATAATCGAATGATTGGAAAAAATGCGAGAGCAAAGAGGGACGGTAAAGTCTCTCTCCCAATGTTCCCAAAAAGGTAGAACATTACCCTTGAGGTATCTGGGTTTTGTTCCAGCTACAGCAGCATCACCAGCTTCAACAGCAAATTCTCAGGCAGCAATTTCACGCCCAGGAGCGCCAACTCGCCGAGATGCACGAGCAACAAATGCATCAGCTTCAGGTCAGTTTTACCCCAGTTCTATGTCAGTGTTACGTCAGTGACACGAATCTCATTTTTTAAACTCTCTAATTTAATTTTTTTTCACTTCGAATTTTCAATTTTTATTTCGTAGTATTAAATTTCATTTTTTATTTTTATTTTGCATCGTTGGAATTCAAATAATGTTTCGAAGTTGCATTTTTATATTTTTCTAATTATTAATCTCGAACTTTAATTTTGTAATGAAAAATTTCGTCTTTTTATTGTAAATCATTAATTTTATCAATGACGCAATAAAACTCTCCTACGATACTTTTTCACTATGTTGGTCTCATATTTACGTAATTCGATTTTAATGAAAACCTTTTCTTTCCGAAATATTTTTTTTTCGTCTTTTTTTTTTACATATAAATATTTTTTCGAAAATAAAACCGTATAGAAGATTTTTTTAAAATTGGTTAACCAAATTCATTTTCGAGTTTTGGGAGATTGAAAATTAAAAAAAAAAAAACGTAATATCTCGGGCTGCGATTATGACAACCGGCAGATCCGAGGACAAAGCTGATATTTGCCCCAGCCTTGACGGATTAAGATTATCTTGATGCACCAACGTTTAATGAAATTACATAAACGAGTCTTCGTTTTTGATAGCGAAAAAATTGAATATATATATTTTTTTTTATGTCTCTCATTTATCTTTGAACGATAACACGATTAGCCTGCAACGAAATTAAAATAGGAATTACTTCGAAAAAATTTTACGAATGCGAAGATTTCGACGTGCCGATTAATTTAAATAATGATAAAATTTATGATTATTAAGATTATTATTATTATTATTATTATGTTATATTTATTATTCCTTAATTTATATTTTTTTCTTTTCGTATTAATTTTATCAATTTATTATTGTTATATTTTGTTCCTCGATAGTAATATTGGGGTGTAATAATGATAATAAGCTCTGTTATCATCATCATAATCTCTCACTCTCCCTCGATTTTTGGAGTCTCGATAAAATGAAAAATAATAAATATCGTAAATTTATGTTTCATTTGCCAATTAAGGAACAGCACACACGAGCACATAAGAAGCTTCGTTGAATTATTCAACGGAATAATTCGATTAGAAATCTTATCTCGTAGAAAATTGAAACTCGAGCATATTCACGACCCAGTTTGTCATATCAGTTTCTTGATGTCTCTGCCTTCGTTACGTCTCCAACACCTGTCCCATTCTCTCGGAGTATCGAAAGAACAGCCAATGGCGAATAATCAAAAATTAGATATCACTCGGCCAGCTGTTCGATTTATGGGGTGGAAATTCGTATATTTGGTACACGACGAATTTTTTCAATCGTTTTTAAATCTCTTGAAACGATGTTCTCAATTAACTCGTTCTCAATTAAATTAGAGATTAAATCGCGCTTCTAAAAAATGTTCGCATTATTTTTATAGCTCAAATCGACCAACGAAAATTTGGGAGAAAGAAAATCACTTTTGTTGATTACTAATTATTAAAATATCATAAAGTTGATGTTTCCATCGCTCCAATGCAAATAATGCTTTTATTTTGTATTATTATTTTTGCAATTTTGTATTCTTATTTTTGTAATTTTGCAACTCGGAATTTTATTTTTATTTAGTATTTTGTATTTTCGTTTTATATCGTTGCAATCCAAAGAATGATTTAATTATATATTTTTATTTTTGTAACTTGGAATTTCGAATTTCAACTTTGTAATTTTTTATTCTGCATTTTTATTGTTTATCATTGTATACGAATTGTAAAGAATTTGTTTAAAAATATAATCCAAGGAATTTAGATAAATAAAATAATAATCATTTTTGCTGCATTTCAAAGATCCAAACTTCACGAAGTTGAAGCTTGATTCATTGGAATATAACCAACAAATTCCAATAACTCTTTTTTCTAATTTACGAGAAATAAAAATCGTACATATCTGTTGTAAACTGTAAAATGCGAATCCTAAAGAATTCATATTAAAGTTCTCTACGAATAGAAATTGAGAAAAATAAATTAAAAAATAATAATTTTTCGTTATCAACCACCATCGTATATTCAATTTTTTAAAATAGAAAAAAAAAGAAAGAATAAATCACTTAATTTTGTTTTCGCCGGAAAACGAACGAGAAATTCATTTTTTTCTCTCTTCCTTTTTTTTTCCTTAACGTCTGAACGACGTAACGAAATTGAGCTGCAAAAGAGATATATGGCAGATGATATTATTCGATACTAATGGCTTCCGCTAATCGATTCTCTTCCAATTCCACTCGCTATAAATATCATTTCTCCACGCCTACATCAATCATTGCGTCTGCTCGCAATTCTATATACACACTGGAAGAATTCATTCGCCGCCTCTAGCGAAGAGGAAATAAGGAGGAACGAGCGAGACTCGACGCGAAAAAAAAAGATGAAGAAAAAGAAGAAAGAAAAAAAATAGAAAAAAAATGAAAAAAAGAAGAAAACAAGATTTAGAAAAGATGAAAAAAATGACAAAAAACAAGATGAAAAAAAGATACAAAAAATGAAGAAAACAAGATAAAAAAAAAATGAAAAAAAAAGATGAAGAAAAAGAAGGAAAAAAAACAGAAAAAAAATGAAAAGAAAGAAGAAAACAAGACTTAGAAAAGATGAAAAAAATGACAAAAAACAAGATGAAAAAAAGATACAAAAAATGAAGAAAACAAGATAAAAAAAAATGAAAAAAAAAAGATGAAAAAAAAGAAGCAAAAGAATAATAAAATTAAAAACATGGCAAACGCCTATCCCCTCGGTGGTGATAATGGCGGTATTATCGATGACGAAGACGAGGAAACAGGTTGTGGCCGGGCGATCGAAAGGCCAACACCGGAGTCACGTGGCAAAACGCGGCTATTAATGTATTTTTAACTCGTACATATGCACACCCGTGTTTATTAAACGTGCCGTGAAAATCCGAGACAACGTGCTCTACCTCATACTCGTACAAAAGAAAAAAAAAAAAAAAAACAGCATTGCAACGCGTAAATACCTCGTTTTACGCGCGTCCATTTGTTCAATCATTTTTTTTTTCTCACTCGAGTATCGATCTAGAATATTCCGTTCGAAGATTGTACTGGTCAAGAACGAAGAATGACGTTTCCACAATTGAAACGCGTAATTTATTTCCCCTTAAACACTGGGGTCTGGGAAAAACGCTGACCATCAAGAAAATATGATTTTTCATGAATTATTGAAAAAAATTCTTCATCAAAAATAGAATCTCTGAAAAATTGTACAACGAGTGAAGGAGAGGGGAGGGGGGAATGAATTTCCAGGCGTGCTCCGGAGAAACGTATCGATCGGAACGATACGTCATTACGACTATCGTTATCGATGTTTATGCAATAAAAAAAAAAAAACGCACACGCACGTAACTCGGTACATCCGCTTACGTATGAAAAGCTGTCGCAAACGCAAACACTAAAAATAACGAGAATCACTGGCTAGGATTGCTACACTCCCGTTAAAAAAAAAAAAATCTTTATTTTCCATATCTACAGGTGCTCCCAATTTTTTTTTTTTTTACCGTTCTTCTCTATTTTTCCTTCGATACGCGTCGTAAGAGTTCGAACTTTTTTTTCTTTCTTTCTTTTTTTTGTTCTTCTTTTGTTTGAATTTTTTTTTCCCTCGTTCTAAAAATAGCCTGATGTGCCTCGAACCTCGAAGGTTATCGATTCGTATTATATTCGCTGGCCGTGTTTTAAAACGCGTCGCCGTGTTCGCGTTTGTATAGGTGCGCGCGCATGTATTGTACCAATAATCGCGCCATCTACGAACGGACATTTACGTGCCTCGGTTTATGGACACAGTTGCGTACTCGAAAGCAGATGTGTGTTTTGGTAGGAACAAAAAAAAAGCGCGTTTCATTCTGAGAAAAAAAGCAAAAAAGCAAATATGTACGTCGATTTTTTTTTTTTTTTTTTTTAGGCGTCAGAAACCTTCCGGGTTGGTTGCTTGGTGTGAATCGTGGACCAACTGTCCAAAAATACGAAAACCAGTACGATGCAATTTTTTTTTTCTTTTTTTTGTGGAATGTTTACAGAGTGGGAATCTGAACTCTTCATTTTCCCCTTAATTTTTAATCCAACTTTGTCTGTTTCGTTGGAGGGACCACTTTTTGACGTTAAAATTAGGTTTAAAATGATTTTTTTGTAAAAATGATATGTACCGAAATTTTTATGAAAAAACCGTACTTTTTTTTTCGTAAAAATGACGTTTACGGTATTGTATGTGAGAAAACAAATTTTTTTTTCGTAAAAATGTCGTTTACCGTAATTTTAATAAAACAATCATAATTTTTTCCGTGAAAACAACGTTCACCGTAATTTCTATGAAACAACTGTAATTTTCTACGTAAAAATGACGTTTACCATGATTTTAACCAAAAAAACCGTTATCTTTTCCTTAAAAATGACATTTACCGTAATTTTAACAAAAAAAAAAACCGTTTTTTTTTTTGGTAAAAATAACATTTACAGTCATTTTAACAAAAAAAAAAAATGGAAATTCACGTTCGTGCGGTGTCAGTTTCCAATTACATCGAGTTTGGACCTTGATGATGCATCCACGAAGTTCACTCGTTGAAATATCGTAAGAGATAAAATTTTGCTTCGGTAGTACGGTCACCTGATGTGATAATTATTGATAATTAATGGTGCAAGCTATTGGGCGGTAATAATTCAATAATTGATGATAAAGCATCAACGTTTGTATCATGTAGTCTTTGTCTGTATTTTCGTTCAATACCTCCACCCGAATATCCTTCAAGTTTTACCGTACACGCTTTTCCCAGACAGACCGTGAAATTGTTTTTCCAAAAAAAGGCGTTTAGTTTCGTGAATAAAAAGTTCCATTAATTCATCAATTAATTAGTCATTACAGGACAATAAAGCCAGTATCGTCATGGAGTTTATTTTCGGGAATGACATTTTTGAAATTAACGAACCGACCCAATTGTGTCATTAATTAAAAATTTATCAAATGCTCGAGTCTGCTGTCATTTTTTTGTTATTTTTTATTTGTTTATGTTTTTTTTTTTTTTTATCAATGCCTTCTAGTTTAATTCAACTTTACTGTACTCCGGGGACATTAAGAAATCCTTCATTGATATAATTTTATGATTACCTATGTGTCATTTGCATGAAGCTTTGAATTAAAGATTTGAAATTCCCTCTTTCGATTCACAAATCGTTCATGCACGATCCTCGGTTTACGATACTATGGGGATCGAGTGTGGAAATCTCAGCTGAGCGGTGAAATTGATCACGGGACTTATTTGCAATGCCGATGATACGACGGAGTACGACATGCGTGTGCTCGAAATATAGAGTGCATTTTCATTGCACTGAAGTACAGATCGAAAATATGTATAAAAAAAAAAAAAAAAAAAAAAAAAAACAAAAAAAAAAAAAAAAAAAAAAAAAATAAAAAAAAAAAAAAAAAAAAAAAAAAAAAAAAAAAAAAAAAAAAAAAAAAAAAAAAAAAAAAAAAAAACGTTTTCTATAGACAAAAATAATTAAATAAATTTTCTAAAAAATAAAAATAAAATATTTCTTTTTCACCGAATTCATTGTATTGAGAAAAAAAACACTATACATAAAAATAAGATAAATAAATAATAAGAATCACAGAAATTTTATATACAAAGAGAAAATTAATTTACTTTTTGGGTATTTTTTATCGACCGAACGTTAACACAAATCGAACACGATTTGCATTTGGTTTCCTTACTTATATTTATTTACATATATTTATATATATAACATATATATTTATGATCCATTATTTATAAATATTTATTTATAAATAAATATATATTCACTTCAATTTATTTATACATCATAAATATTCGCTAATTGAAGAAAATCCAGGACAACTCAATTCTCGTATTTTTGCGTTATCACCATCGTCATAAAAATAAATAAAAAAAAAAAAAACAAACAAACAACAACAATTCCATAGTTTTTTTTCAATCCAAAGGTGCGTAAGTCCACGAGTCATCATCTCGGATTAGCTCGAACGGCTCGTTTGAAACGGAGTTAGATTTTACCGCGAACAAAAAAGAAAAAAATGTATATGTATATATATCGAGCGATCGAGTCTCGAACGAGCGACTATCCGTTATCCGCCACGTACGAGCGACCTCCTCGGCCAGTGGAAAAGTACGTAATGGTCAGACATGGAATACGAACACCCTACCAGCTGCTGCTCGGATTTTCTATCTTTTTCTCCCCCCCCTCCCCCTCTCCTTCTCTCTCTTCCTCTATCTTTTTCATGCTAGTCTCTCGATCAGACAATAAAGTATCGCTGTCGTATCAGAGCAGCGAATGTTTTGTCGCGTTAACGCTCCTACTAAATTTCAGCGAATACGGTCTCAAATAAATCGTTGACTTTTTTCCCAATAAATACTTCGGCGATAATAGGAGCGGCGTGTCAACTGTATTTTCTTATCGAAATGAGAAGCAAAATTTTATCTCTCTCTCTCTAACTATTCTTGAATATTCCGAATACGTGGCATAAAATTATCGAAAAAAAAGAAAACTGTTGACAAAAAAAAAAATAGAAAAAAAAACATGTTTCTCGTGTCAAAACGGTGGATTGGAAATAATCGCCAGTTCGTTCGCGTTTGAATGCAACGAATGATAGAAAAAAGAAATAATTTTCTCCATGTGATCCAGTTATCGAGAGTGGACTGAAAAATTATTGTCTCCGTGTATATATCTACGGGCTAAAGATTTTTTTTTTTTTTCTTCTTCTACTCTCGTCCATTCACTCGAACGAGATAAGACCTCCCTCGAGAGTCGAGTTTACGACGGCAGATAGAAAACCCTTATCAACGCCACCGAATCGAACCAGTCACTTTTATCGTCTTCTACTTTAGTCGGGCGGAATGACAAATCAAAATTCTTCTTCGCTCTTTTATACGGTTTTTTTTTATGTTAGGTTGAATGCAAAAATAAAATTCATTGGGTTTATCTATTTTTCGCGGATTCACGGTCTAGTTATTTATTTTTTTGATTTTTTGTTCGTGAATTTTGACGATATTCCTTTTGGGGAATTTATCGAAAATTTGACGAAATTCTGTTTGAGGAATTTATCGAAATTATGAGGAAATTCCGATTCAGGAATTTATCGAAATTTTGATGAAATTTATTTTGAGGTATTTATCGAAATGATAACGATATTTCTTTTCAGGAATTTATCGATATTATGACTAAATTCCTTTTGAGAAATGTATCGAAATTATGACTAAATTCCTTTTGAGAAATTTATCAAAATTTTGACGAAATTTCTTCTGTGGAATTTATCGAAATTTTGATAAAATGACTCTTTTTAAAAATAAATCTTAAAAATCGTTAATTTAACGAGACCCGACGTAGATTGTAAAACACACGTTATTGTTGCTTGTAACAAAAAAATCCAGAAGTCCAATTCAAACAAACAAATGAATAAATAATGAAACAAAATGAATTCCGTTGAGTTCCAATAATGCAATTATCAATCTTATCCAAACAAATGGCAATTGTTTACTTACGATTTTCAAAAGATTCGACAATTTGCGTTTTTACGATTTCTTCGCATCGTGTTGAGGATTCACAGTGAATGTATCGTTTGATCGCGCAGGTTTGGGAACAGCAGAAACAGCTCGAAGAACAGATCAAAGAGAAGGAAAGGTTGGAAGCACTCAGGAAAAAAGACAAGCAGGATCACAGCGCAAACGCGTCTACGGAAGTCAAGCAACGCGTGCGGGTACGTTAATCTTTTTGTGCCCAACAATGAAACACCCTCGCATCGGATATTCCAAAACGAGAAACGACGCTCGATCGATTTTTTTTTTCTTTCATTCATTTTCAGAGTTTCCTCGTGCAGAAGATGCAGAGGGAAGCTGCGGTTGCGGCCAATGGTGTTGCACCAGGAACCCCCGGTTACAGAAGCTGGTAAGTAAAATTTATTAATTTAAAAAACAAATTATTAATATTAGGAATTTTCGAAAAAAAATTCGTTGACGATACGAGAATTTATGTTTTTCAAATATTGTAGGCATTTTGTTCAATCCGTTGAAAAACATTACTAAAATAAGATTCGAGAGAAAAAATGATTTTACAGTTAAAATAATCGATTTCTCTCGAACTTTTTTTTTCCTAGGATCATCAAAAATGATTGAATGATAATTTATAAGCTGTCAGGATTTTCAACGATTTTAGGAAGAGTCCAGCTCATTGCATTTTTTGCTCAGCCTCATTAATTACATTAATTATCATTTTTCATGAAATATTTCTTTTTAATAAATCAATTATTTTTCCTATTTTTATTTAACCTTGTTCCAACTTTGAAGAATTTCAAAAATTACAAAACTTCATTTAAAAAATACATTTTAATTTGAAATAAAAATGAATATGTTTTTTTTCCCTCTTTAATATGATAAAAATGACGACCAGAATGGCCTCATTCAAAGAATCTTCAATTACCGATTATCCTTTACAAAAAATCGCCGCGATTCGTCTTACCGTAAAATACGTTGGAAACTAAGCAAAAAAAAAGAGGTGAAGAGAGATTGGTTTTCCAAGCTCGAAATCAATTGCCCACGAGATTAAACGTACAGCTGGTTATTCGGGGACGAATTAATTCGTAATCGAGAGCACGAAAAAAAAGCCCGCTCATTATACACCAAAAATTACTCGGGTTAAACGTTCGATTATTTAACGTTGCTTCGAATAGTTTGGAACAATGAGGACCGAAAAGCCAAAAGTCTAAAATCGATAATCGACGTTGGATGGTCTCGTTGTTAATTTGTCCATAAATTATGCAGTCGATTGCAACAGACCGACTGAAGGAATTTTCCAATAGTCTCTATCTCTCTTTCTCTCTCTTCATTTGTTTCTCCACGGAGGAAATTTAATCCTGGCGTGTTTCTCGTCACGTACGTCTGTTGCAACAAATATAAACGCGAGAGAAATCGGGAACGAAATCGTGGCTCGAGCAAATTGCCAGGATCGTTTTTTCATTAGACGTTTGAAAACGTGATTTAAAAGAAAAAAAAACAAAAAAAAAAAAAAACAAAAATACTGGCGAAATTTACTGTTGCCGGTCCTGCGATCATCATCGCGTTGTCGCCCGCGGCGCCGTCGCCCTCGACGCTGCAACGATAATAGCACGAAATGTCCCAGTTATCCATTTAGCACTGAACTGTCTGGCGCACGAGAAGAATATTTCGCTGCATTCTCTCTGTCTTTCTCTCTCTTTCTTACTCTTCGAACAATAAATGAAATTCGTTTCACACGGTCGTACCAGACTCCGCCGTCTGTTAGCCTCTTTTCCATTTTATAAAACGCACCTCGTCACCGTTTTCATGAAATTTCCATGCATCGGAAAAGAACTCGATTCATTTCGCTCGAAGACGAGACTAAATTAGACTTCGAAGAGCTGCGGCGTGGATGACAACGGATATCGTTTTTTAAAATAATTGTATTTTTTTTTCTTTTTTTTTTTCGTCTCCTTTTCGTAGACTCTTGAATATCGTTAAACTCGACGACTTTTAGAAAGTTCCAGCGATTAAAACTTCGAGTCCAAGATATATCCGGTAGCTTTCGTAATAAAAAAATCGTTTATTTAAACGCACTTGAATACTTTTGACTTATTATCTGTGATCATCGATGCAAAAAATACTAACCTCCATTTGCGATTACTCGTTTCTCTTCAAACCGCAGCAAACGAGATTGAAGTTCGCAACGTTGCGACACAACGGAAAACATTATTTTTAAATTTTTCTATTTTTTTTCCCACTTAAATTTTAAGTGAAATGCCTCAATAATTATACAAATCTTTGTTGTGATAACCTAGAATTCAAATGTGAAAACAATATTTTGCCAAACAATGGATCTGAAAAATATAAAAAAAATGAGAAAATAAATTTCATTGCGTCACAACGACGCGAACTTCAAGTCCATCGCAGCAAAGATAATGGATTTTGCTTTTTTTTTTTCATTTCCAAAATCGTCGATCGAGTCGATCGACGAAACTACTGCAAACATTTTTTAGGACCTTTCCCTAGCAATCTACGATCTAAATAATACCCTAAATCTAATTTTAGATATTAATGTAAAAATGAAATTTAAAAAAATGAAGAAAAACATCATCGGATTCAATAAATCCAATGAATCTAATGATCCATTGAAGAGTCAGATGTATTTCACCATAAAAATGGTGGACACCGGTACCTCCACCATTTTGAGAGAATACTTAGGTGTAGTAAAAAGAAATCCATTATTTTCTGGATTCATCCAATCACCAAACTTTCGCAAAAGTTGTTTTTCAGTACGGAATCTCGTCTTTCCAACGCCATCTAGTATAATCCAATCGGACTTACACAACGCGAGATACAGACAACTAGAGTCATCTATTGAAAAAATCATGGATTTCTTTTTACTACACGCAATATTTATTTTCAAAAAATGTAAAAAAAAAGATATCGATCTTTTATACGTTTAAAAGTAAAATCCTGCTTCAAAGCGTTTCGACTATTTCTCTTGCCCTCGTATGTCACGTGGTACATCTTCTATTTCGCCTCAACAGGCTTCAGCCCCAATCGGAATCGGCCAGCACCGGAAACGCGGCTCATCCCTACCGAATGCCCCAAATGCTCCAAGAGAAATTCGGCGATGACTTCCCTCTGAGAAAAACAGGTAAAAGAAAAAAAAAAATCGATTGCACATGATTGTCCATTTTGGTTGTTTTTGTCATTTTTTTTATTTTCGATTTTTGCCGTGTCCGAAAAGTGTCCTGTGTTGTAAAAAATATGACGCCTACTAAAGCATGATTCGCTCGTCGTCGAGACTCGTCCCGGTCTGTTTTTTTTTTGTTTTTTCGTTTTTTTGTAAAACCGAAACGAAAATTCGAGGAGAAGAAAATTTCGAATAGAAATTCGAAACGAAATAGAAGAAAAGGAAAAAAAAAAGAAATCATTACACGAATTAAGATTTGCCAATTGTTTTGATCAATTATAAACAACAAAATCGAAATAATTTTTCGTCCTCGAAGTTTTTTTTTCGTGTGCAAAGCGAATGCGTTTTGAATACCCCTTAATAAAACGTTTTACTATTCTAACGATGTCCTTCTCCGATTCGACAATCACCCTTTCGCCATACCAAAATCCAATTGCTAAGAAAAAAAGTTAAACGGACTGTTAATGAAAAAATATTAAACGAAAATTGTTGTTTTTGGCTGATAAACAACTATTTTTATCAGTAAAAAAAAGCGATAATAAAAATTCCGAGCGGTTGAAAATTAACCAACAGAGAAGGACGTCGTTGCAACTTTGCTTATTCTTCGTTTTCCGAGGGCGCACATACTTTTACATATATTCGTATTCGCAACGAGTCGTTTGCCGAAGACCAAATTAAAAATCGTACTTCCCAAAAGGGACGAGTAAAAAATTGAATCTTGCAAGATATGATATCAAATTATTACGATGTATCGAAAATTGAACGATTTTTAGAAAAAAATGAATTGTGGAAATGAAAATGAATTTATTAATTTTCGAGAACAATTCACGATTCGTGATAACGTCACGTTAAAAATGTTGTGATTTTGTAATTGATATTTTTTAAATAATTTATTTTATTATAATTTTATAATAAATTATAATACGCTTATATGTTTATGTAAATAATGCTAAAGTCATGAAGATTATTAATACAATATAAATGATTTTTATTTGAGCCAGTAATTCGAGTTTAAAAGAATTCTAAACTTTACGATTCCTAATTCGTATGATTTTTGTAATTTATATATTTTTCGTTTTTGATTCTAAAGTTGATAATAAATAATAATGTATTTCTAAATATACACATATATATATATATATATATATATATATATATATATATATATATATATATATATATATATATAAGATA
>JAPYZI010002690.1:0-21882 GCA_030523105.1 Ophioninae sp. A BG-2022a | reverse complement strand
GATGGTCTAATAAATCACAAACATTCGCGAATTTCTATAATCGACCGATTCAGGAAAAGAAATCGTTTGCCTTATCAATTTTGAATACGAATGTAAAGAGAAACCTTCAATCATTAATTGTATAAAAAATTTGAAAAATATAAAGCTTCGATATTGGATATCCAGCTCGTTATAACATACTTTTGCTTTCATAGCTCAATTGCCGTAAAAAACTTTGAATAACTACCTTTTGATCTCGAAGGAAGAGGCGCGAAATACAATTATACAATTAAACGAACTTACCTGCAAGTGAAGTTCTATTATAATTGTATGAAGCGCCTCTTCCGAAGAGATCAATCCCACCCAAATGTTATATATACCCATCGTTCTAATATTGTATTAGAACCCCTTAATATTACGGCAATACTTTGAAAGAATGACAGTCGAAATGGAAAGATGGACGGTTCAAGCCAGAAAAAGAATTGAACTTTCAAAATTTGTGGCGCCACCGGCATGCCGAAGGTGGCGCCTTTTGATCTCCTCGGAAGAGGCGCTTCATACAATTATAATAGAACTTCACTTACAGGTAAGTTCGTTTAATTGTATAATTTTTTCATAGACACATATTGAGATCCAAGCGACTTGTGTGCTGCCGTCGGAGGCTTCAACACAAAAGTTCTTCAACTGCTGACATGATTCCGGCCGATTGTGTATCTAAAACGAAAAAAGGAAAAAGTGTCGTTAAATTGGAAGGTATTCCCTGTACAATAACGTAGGATTTTAAAAAAATATAAAAATATAACAATCTGGCGTAATTATGAAAAAAGTATTTTTCTTGCCTATAAAATTGCCGTTTTTTTCAACGCCAAAATTTTAATCTTATCAGAAATATCCTACGTTATTGTCGAGTAGATATATTCAAGAGTACTCAGTATAATTTTCAAGGCAATTAGATAATTGCTCTTTGAGTTACAATGTCAGCAAATTTGGATAATGTCTTTTTGAGATAAACAGGTTTAAAGATTTAACAATCGATTTTTGCTAAAAGGGGTCCAGAATCGCGACTTGCTTTTGCCCGGAGATTAAATCCAACACCAGGATGAGTCCATGGCTAGTTGGGATCAAAAATCGGCCCAACAACATCGAGCAGTGGTTGCCGGCTCGAGTGGGGGGAATTTATGAAAGTTGCAATTTTCCGAGAATGGATGATAGTAGTGCAGTTCCGGGTATTGCCCCGTTCTCGCATCGGCGGGAAGTTCCAGCAACAGGGTGATGAAATGCTAGCGTTGCATTCCCAGCACCGCGGGCCAATATCCTTGGCGCTGATGGTGCAATACGCCGATGGTAACAACAACGTATTACGTCCCCGTCTTAAAGACGAAGACGGGGACGTAATACATACGTATCTTCGAGAATTCTCAATCCGTTGGGGTGCAAATTTGTATACAAATTGTGACGTTGCGTCACAATGGCTCGCAGGCTTCGACGCTGGCTCACGCAAAAGCCCCTTTTTATCCCCATCCCTACACGCACTGCCATACCCCTCTTGAGCTTTTTCCGCCTTTTATTTTTCTTTTTTTTTGAGTTAATCCGTGATGTGCGGCCCCGCGAGGCCCATGTACAAAAGCGTAAGCCTGACCATCGACGACGCGGGATCCATCGACCATCGAGAATCATCGCAGCAGTCGCAGTAGCCCTCCCCACCCATCCCTGAATAGCCCTTACATTCTTCCGCTCAAGGGATTCGAGAAAGGAGCAGCAGCCATCCCTGGCCCAGCGGCCACTCGTCATTCCCGCGCCGGGGATCTGCCGCCTCTCTCTCTCTCTCTCTCTCGAGAGAGAGAGAGAGAACTGTTCTTATGCTCTACCTAAACAAGAGGAATTCAGATTCGCAAGTTCTCCATCGGATTTTATTAGGTATTGATAATGCAAACTGATATACATTTATGATAATTTACACTACTCATGGCTCATACGTCGTCCAATAATGATAGTCTTCGAAAAAATGCTTCAAACATAGAGACTTTTTACACCACGCGCATTTTACAATTGCTATGTGATCGCAGCCAGGTATTTCACAGTATGTTTCTGTGTGACCGAAACTGAACTCGAATGGATTTTCAAAATATTCTGCCCTTTTTGTTATATAATTACTTTGCAACCATGAATATTTTAAAAGATTTGTATAACATGGAAAAGCCCGTTGATTATGCGTTAGAGATTGCAATTTAATTATATTATTGCTAAAATGGAAATATATATCACCATGCATTAGTATCACACTATCTGTAAAATGTCGCACCAAATTCTTCCATATCCGGAATCCAAATATTTTTAATAGTTGAATTTCTCAAGTTGTACCTTTTGGGATAAACATTGGGATAATTTTTTATCGTGAGCAGTAGTTTCATGAACAACTCTCGGGCAGTGGCCACTCTACGAATCGGCCAATAATACGTTGTCACTACCGACATTAGGACAAAAACTTTCTCCAACCAAACTTAAAAATGATATATTAACATAAAACAAATTATCATTGATAAGTGTATGTTTGTAAAATATCGATGAACCATTAACGATAACACATACCAGAAGTACGTTTTCCAGATTTCGATGCGGTTACCACGACGTTTTCTGGCCTAAATATTTTTTTCTCTACCCTGGTCCAAATTTACCCTTCGCTTCCTTCAAAGCTATAAAAACCGGAGGGAGTAATTTTCCGTTGGCGTTTATTGTAGGTTGGATGGTGCAGCTATGTGTCGTTTCAGAGATTAATTGTACAAGTAATTCAACTTATTTCGTTCATTCAGTCGCTAACGTCCGTGTTGAATAAATTTCCAATAAAAAAACACTTGGATCCGAATTGTGTACTGATCCATGATTTTCTGATCCACGCTATTCGATGAGTTTTTGATCATCATGTACGAATTTTTCTGCATTTTTCTGCAGAATCGCTCCTTCCTCAATAGTTTTTTCGTTACAAAATTGTTTACTTTTGATGAAACAATGCGATGTTGTTTTTTGAATTTTCATAGCCCGGAATGAGAAGCTTTAAATCGTACATCCTCGTGGTTTATCCCTTTCTGCGCCAGTAAAGCCTACTTTTTAAGGTCAATAGCATGAATAATAACACCCGCATCTATAGCTGTTCTGATATTATGGAATGTGTATTCGGAAATTCGAGCACGTTTTTCTATATAAGTGTCGCCTTTGTTATGTTGATGTGCTCAGCGGCACAGCTATCGTACGCTTTTGATCTCCAGTATTCCACAGCTTGTAGTCATAGTTTAAGTCATCGTTACTCGAGCAAGTGTCAGAATCGACATCTTTGTCATCCTTTTGCCATCGAATAGTATCTTTAACGGGACGTGTTTCGTAGTCTTTACACGGTTCTTGAAAATCTAGCGTATCTTCCTCTATCATCTCAACTTCATTGTAGTTTTGCATAGCGCCATATAAAATCTCCTCAAAATTTTCCTTTAGTTGAATTTCTGCATTATTACTGGGCGTTTGTGCAATATTGATAGCTTCAAACGTAGCCAGTAAAAGTTTAACTATGTTGATTGCGTTGACTTTCATTATGGTAATATTTTCAGTGCAGCACACCAAGGTCGCAGAAAACAGAATACAATTTGGACCTCGCTTACGTTCTCGTACGTTTCTACTAGTACACTGCGAATGTTTACCGTCTTTTGAAGAATGCATCGAAATAGATAATACAATCCCCCCCGTTGCGATAACAGTTCGAACAGCGTATTCAGCAAACAACGTCAAGGTCGCCGCGTATCACGTAATTTATCACGGAAGAAGAAACGCACTTTGAGAGGAGATTACAAATATTGACTTTCCTTCGCAGATATCACAATGATAATTATCCAAATATCTACTATAAACATTGTAATCACATCTCCACGTTTGTGTTTTATTCGTCAAATAAAAAATGTCACATTTAAAAATATGTGGGCACGTAAAGAATACTAGTTTCTCATAACATCAAACTAGTAAGGAGTAAGGAGCGGATCGCTGCGTCCCCCGTCGTACGCTGCTGTTCAGATGAATACAGATATCCACAGGTATCCAAAACTATATTCATCGAAATAAAGTAGCAAATATTTAAATCACCAATGAACTGGATTAGAGAGGGGTGGGTTACCCCCTCAGGGTCTCATATTAGTTTCGCAACATGAGAACACGTCAATTAAGAGTTGCTAGAAATACTTTGTATCCGCAAAGATAAGTCGATCAGGAACAGACGACTGCCGTAAAGGAAGTTCAGGTGGAGAGTAGTGTACCCCCCAGAATTCCATAATGCTAGTTGATGCTCTTGCCGAAACAATCGAAGGGTACTACTTTTTTATCCTACAGTTGTATCCAAATTTACACCCCAATCGATTGAGAATTATCGGAGAGACTTATGCAAAGATTGTTTTTTTTTCAATAAACAATGTAAAATTTATTGTTACCTCTATAGTTTTTATCTCCAATGTATAATACGCGAAAAAATAAAGATTGTTGCATGTTAAGCTATTTTGTATCATGGACCGTTGAAATGTTATCGACGAAAAGCGAAAAACATCCCCATTTTTGGGGGTGGTTTTCACCCCTTAACACCGTTTTTCCGCAGGTAATACGTGTCGCTTTGTTTTTGCTACTCTTTACATTACGAAGCTTAAAGAAAATCGGAGGCGGACACCTAAGCGATGTTTCTTGTTAGAGTCAAACCTAATGATCTCATGATTCGTTACTTTCGCACAGAATATTTCAGACATGCTTTCTGTATCTCTGCTGCGTATTTGTGGAATTCATTGCCACCAGGGCTAAGAGGCACGAGAATTATTATTCTCCCCTAAGTCATAGAAATTGCGGCTAATTCAGTTAATATTTTTATTTTATTATTAATTTTTATACTTCATTATATGTATTCTTATATAGTAGTAGTAGTAGTAGTAGTAGTAGTAGTAGTAGTAGTTTATTCCTCAGATATACACGCATATGCTCTATTGCATTCCCATACATCACGTCTTCTTTAGCATTGGGCTTACACGTAAAGTCTTACAGTTCTAACACGCTTATTGTAACATGGCATCTACATTCTAGTTTTTCTATTCTTTTCCTTCTCCTGTTTCTCCAGCGCCCGCTAGTCTATCTCGAGACCATCTTCCGCAGGCGCTCGCTCCTCCCCCGCAATTTGCCCAAACTCTCTCGCAAAATGGCGTAGTTCCTTGATTATCCCACCTTTGAGCGTTTCAACCCACCAAGCTCCGAAAATCTCGGCCCCCTCTCCAAATATCTACACCTTCGACCCATTTTTTATTAATTTTCTTCCTCGCTGCCTCACACTTCCAGATGTGTTCAATCTCCTCCTCTTCCCTCTTGCATACCCCACATCTCCGGTTTGCAAATCCTTTTTCCCTGCCTTCCCTAGATTTCCACATCTCAGTCTTGCTCACTCTTCCTTGACTGTCCCCGGAAACCCTTCTAGGCCCCAGGATTGTTCTCTTCCCAATTTCTTCTTGACTCTTTGAAGAACTCGTTGTACGTGGTATGTATTCTTATATACTATACTGTTATGAGTTAAATGCCTAAATGCTGTTTCTCGATAAATACTGAAACATTGTATATTGTAAACCGCATTGTGGATTGTGTGCCAGAGGATTGTGAAATCCTAGTGCACTATGAAGAAACTATCTATCTCGGTTCTCTCAGAATGGTCACATTTCCCGACCTACTCTGATCGAAGGGTAAAATCGGAGATGGATTCGATCCAGTCGTATTGGGAATGTTCGAGTGAAGATTTGTGAACTATTCCCAGCACGGATTTGACCTTTTTCCCGTAAAAAAATGGTCCCGTCTCTGTTCTCACAGAATAGTCAGATTTTCCGATATGTTGTGGCCGGAAGAAGGGTAAGATCGAAAATGGATTTGACTCAGTCGTATTGGGAATGGTCCAGTGAAGACTCGAACCATTCCCAGCACCGATTTTATCTTTTTTTCCGGGAAAATGGTCCTATTTTGGTTCTTGCATAATGATCAGATTTCTTGACGTATCCTGATCCGAACAAAGGTAAAATCGGAGGTGGATTCGAACCAGTTGTATTGGGAATGTTCGGGTGAAGACTCGTGAATAATTCCCAGCACTGACTTTTTCTTTTTATTTTTTTTTCATCCATCAGAGAGTCAAATCAAATACAAGCCCGCCACTCGCTATCAATTGCTCGATGCCTAAAAATTTGAGAATTTCAATCAGCATATGTATTATTCCTCTACAAAATAAAGAATACGAATTCCATGAACAATTTCCTTTTGTATTATCATCGTCCAAACGAAGATTTACAAGCATCATGAATGCCAACGATTATCACGCTTCGGCACGAAATTCACGGAACAATAGAAGATGACACGGCAACTGTCAAATCGGTCAGGATATCACAAGTCTTGAACTCCAAACGTTAAACCGCACGCGCCGTCATCTTTCGAACACTGCGGTATTCAAACTCACTGTGAACTTGCATACCTAAGATTATCGAAAATTATAGCAGACGATAGGCCAAACGTCAAAGTGACAGGGTAAGCGAGACAGTTGCCTAATTAACTTGCTCGGTGCCTACTGCGGATTGCGGCTCGGACCCATTACTTGAGTGCATAGCAGCCAGAACGCGTGTAAAAGTTACCCCCTCTCTAGTCTCTTAGAGGCTAGAGAGGAGGTAACTTTTACACGCGTTCTGGCTGCTATGCTTGAGTGGCCTCGTTGCTAAGGCAGCCCTACAACAGTCATTCTATCGCCGGAATTCCAATCGGTCCCATTTGAAGACTATTCGACGAAAAAAAACGCGTTGGCAGTTTTGATCAGGTTACCCTCCGCACCCACCAGTTCCCGGTGTACAGGTTATTTTGAATCATATATTATATACATATATTGTACTAGAGGCTGAGAATTTTTCCTTTTTCCTTTCCCACAGTTCCTTTTTCCTTTCTACAGATAAGCTGTTCCTCTCACCATTCTCAATTTCCCACGCTCCAGCCCTATAAGTTGCTTCCGTTCTAAGCTAAGTTAGTTAGTAAGTTACCAAATTTGTAGGATGCCGAATCTTTGTCCGTCTAATAAACATATCTCAAGCAGCGCAAATTTGTGTTCACCGAGTTGATTCATCCTACAACGAGTCAATCACTCCAGTTTAATTACAAATTTACAAACTTCCCCTAACGGATACGCAGATATGGAGGAGATACGAAGGAGATACGGAGATATACAGATATAGAGATATAGAGATGGTGACGTTGCGTCACAATGTCTGGCAGGCTTCGACGTTGGCTCACCCAAAACCCACTTAAATCCCTTTCTCCTCACGCACTGCAATGTCCCCCTTGCACTTTACTCTTCTTTTTTTTTGGGGTACAAAAAAAAACGTTAAGATGTGTGGCCCTGCGAGGTCCGGGAAATTATGTAAAATAGCTTAAGCCCGGCCATCGTCGACGCCGGATTCACCGAACGTCGAGAATCGTCATAGCCACCCCACCCCTCCCTGAATAACCCTCCCACTCCCCCCGCTCAAGAAGATCCGAGCAAAGAACAACAGCCGTCCCTGGACCGGCCGCCATTCGTCATTCTCCCGCCGGGGGTCTGCCGCCTCTGTCTCTTCCCCATCGAGCCATTGTCCCTCCACGGGTAGTCCAACATTCCGTGGAGGCGCCGAGCCATTGGCTGCCCATCTCCGACAGCCTCCACCAAGTCCAACGGCACGAGCCTGCGGAATTCGCGCCGTGCCAGCCGCAGTAAGAGAGAGAGAGAGAGAGAGAGAGAGAGAGAGAGAGCGAGCCGCACCATCGTGGAACGCGTCCCATGTGGCGGAACCGTCACCATCACCATCGATTGTGGTAAATGATGTACCGACGGAGCGAGGCGAGGAGCCGAGCGGAAAACAGCGCCAGCGACGAAAACAAGCCCTAACGGCTAGGGAAATATTCTCATCCAATAGAAAGAGAGGATGATGGTAGTTAGCTAGCTAGCGTCTAAAGAATCGGAGAGTGAGATCTCGGTTCAGAGGATCTCGCTACGAACGTTGCTTGTACAAAGTGTTAAAGATGCTAGGAACTTATTTGAATCTACGCGCGCGGAGAGGTGCGTAAGGACAGAGGAGAGGGCGCCACGGGGCAACCGTGAGCCCGAGTGTTCGGCACGCCGGGCTTTTCCTCCTTTTCTTTCTTCTTGCCTGGTCTGTGAAGGCGAGTGGACGTAAGGTACCTTCTTGCTCGAGACCACGTGCGGTGGATCGACTCGAGGGAATACGCGGTAGTGCGGGAGTCCGAAGTACGCAAACCGTTAGAATTAGTTCCCCTAGAAATAAGTAGCCTTAGCCTTCTCCAAATAAATTCTATCTTTCGCGATTGGACGGTACCGATCTTTTCTCTTTAATAAACGCCACCTTCGCGGGAATCCTCCTCCCGGCCGTCATTGGTTAACAATCAGAAGTGGGATAACTGACGATCGAGATCGCGGGACTGAGTGAATGCAGTGACGGACACGGACATAAAGTGCGGAGTGAAATCGATGGTGGACGAAGAGATTTTTGACGATTTTACGCGCCGAGTGAGACAGAACATGCCGCTTAATCATTCGGGTGTGCGCGGAAGGGGGCGAGGAAATGTGCCGAGTTCCAAGCCGCGAAGCGTTGGCCACGATGGCGGCCGAGTCACGCCGGACGCATACGGTGTCGCGGTGAGCCGTGAAATGAGCGAGGCGGCCCCGTCGATGGACGCTCACGTGCCGTGTTCGCAACCGGTAGAACTTCCGGGTGTGCCAGGTAATGTGTCAGCTGGCAGTAGTGGACAATCGGAGGTGCGAGCAACGCCAAGAGAGCAGTCGTCAGCTATCGAGGGACACGTGAGTCCACCGCTCGTGAACGTATTGAAGGAAGCGTTCACAGCAGATATACAGGATGCGGTGATTCAAGTTCTCGCGGGAATATTGAGTAGCCAAGCGCGGCAGCAACCGAGTGCCATGGCGCCACCAGCTGAAGTACAGTCCCTTTTTTTCCATGTGATTCCCGATTTATCGAGGGATATTGAGTATTTTCGAGGAGAATCTGACAGCATGCGTGCACAAGAGTGGTTAGATAATTTGGAAACGCTGAGCCAACTCCACAAATGGCCAGAAGATTATCTCCTTGCTGCGGCAAGAATGCACCTGTCAAACGGAGCGAAAAATTGGTTTCATTCTCGAGCTTCGGAAATTCGAACCTGGGGAGATTTTAAGGAGGCGTTCGCGGCCACGTTTGTTAGGTATGAGGATCAATCTACCAAGTGGGCGCGCATGAAGGCGAGACAGCAGGATAGAGGGGAAAGCCTATCCGAATATTTTCATGCAAAAGCGCGGCTGTGTGCACCGTTGAGCCTGACGTATCGCGAAGAAGGTGCCGAAATTCTTGGAGGCCTCTGGTTGAGAGATCTGTTCAATTTGATTATGCCGTCGTCACAATACACTCTCGACGCATTGCTACATGATCTGATTTATTTTGAAAAGACTATTAATGAGCGACGACGAGAGGGCGTCGGGTGTCGACGTAATACAGAGTCCTTGTGGCGACGACCCCGACCGAGCGCTGTTCACCGAGGAGTCGAAGAGGGAGTAACTCGTGAACGTCCAATAAACGCAGTGGAAACCGAAGGGCAGTCGACAGGCAGGATTTGCTACAATTGCCGGAAACCAGGACACCTTTCGCGAGATTGTCCGGAATCGAGACAAACACCGACCTGCTACAAGTGCCACCAGCGAGGACACGTGAGAAGACAATGCCCTGCTGGGGTGAGTAGAGAGAAGACGCCGACATTGTCGATTGGCGACCGTCTGGATCGGACAGCAGCCCGGTATTTAAAGCAGGCGCGTATCAATAAGCGCGAAGTGCCGTTGTTCATCGATACGGGTAGTGCAGCGTGTACGATTCATGCTTCCCGGGTTTTGATCGAGCAATTCGAAATGAAAACTGACTCTACAACGCTCAAACCATTCGGACCGCCGGAATACACAGTGAAAAGTATCGGAACTGTGTGCGCGGATGTGGAGATCGACGGAGTCATCGTGCAGGGAGTAACACTGCGTGTGGTGCCCGATGATGTCCAAGCAGTAGACGTTCTCATTGGTCGAACCTTTACGGAGCCACCCGGAGTTAATTTCGCGAAAACCGGAGATACGCTTACATTTTACAGGTCTAAGCCGAATGACGAGAAGGTTGCCACGACGTCGACAGCAATGACGACGACTGTGGACGTAACAATACCTGCGAATTCGATTTCGCTTGTCGATGTGAACGGGTCAGACGGCCACTTCACCATACCCGTGGGAAATTGGAGCTCAGCCGAGCACGCGCTTGCGCAAGGATGCGTGACAGCGCGAGGGGAAATTTCTCATGTACGCTGTATTGAAAAACCGACTCAGCGACGCGAGATCCCGATGGAGGAAGTCGATGTGGGCCCAGAAGTGTCGAACGATGTGCGACAAGAACTTTTCGAGGTACTAAGAGAATTTCGAGGCTGTGTGGCCTTAGACGCGTACGAGCTAGGGTGTGCGCGCGATATCGTAATAGACATTAAGGTAAAAAGCGACGCGAAGCCTGTGCAATGTAAACCTTATAGAGCGACTGAGAACGAACGAAAAGAGATACGGGAAATAATTCGAGAATGGCGCGAACTGGGTATCGTGACAGATACGAATTCGAATTATGCTAGTCCAGTCTTACTTGTGAAAAAGAAATCGGGAGAATTGAGATTGTGCGTCGATTTCCGGAAATTCAATGCGGGCACCGAGGGGTTGCATTTCCCGCTCCCGAACATCGACGATCATTTGGCGCAAATTCGCGATAGCACACTGTTCGTAGTACTCGACTTAGCGCATGGGTACTTGCAAATACCCCTCGCAGAAAGCGCGAAGGATAAGACCGTGATTATTACCCCAGAAGAAACGGTCCAATTTACGCGCATGATATTCGGCTTAATGAATGGACCAGCATACTTCGGGAAGGCGATGCACAAGGCGTTAGACCCGTTAAGAGACAAAGTTGCGCTTTTCTATTTAGACGACATTTTGATTCCAGGGCGTCAGTGGGGCGACCTTAAACCAAAACTGCGACTTGTACTCGATGCGTTGCGACCAGCCGGACTAACGATCCGTTTAGCAAAATGTCGCTTTCTCCATCATAGAGTGTCTTATCTGGGACACGAAATATCGGAAAATGGAATCGAGCCTGGAGCACAAAAGATCATGTCGCTAAAAGAGTTTCCGCCACCAAAGGACGCGCATGAGGTAAGACGTTTTCTGGGACTCGGAAGTTATTTTAGAAAATTTATCCCGCGATTCGCGCAGCTCGCTGAACCGCTGTCGAAGCTATTAAAAAAAGAAGCGCCATTCGAGTGGGGTGCCGCCCAGCATGAAGCCTTTGAGTAACTTAAGGTTCGGCTCTGTGAGCCACCGGTTTTGCGGACATTTGATCCGACGGCTGAAACGGAGCTCCACACGAATGCGAGTGCAGAGGGTCTCGTTGGCATGCTAATGCAACGGGGGGGAGACAAGAAAATGCATTTAGTATATGCGGTCAGCAGGCGAACGAGCGAACCGGAAAGTCGTTATCATAGTAGTAAACTCGAGCTTTTAGCAATCGTTTGGGCAGTAACGCGGTTACGGGCGATGTTGGCCAATATGACGTTTATCGTAGTTACCGATTGTAAAGCCTTGTGTTACCTCAGTACCCAGAAAACGTTAAACCCTCAAATTATTCGTTGGAACGATTTGTTAAGTGAATACGAGTTCAAAATTGTACACCGACCGGGAGAACAAATGGCGCATGTCGATGCCATGAGTCGAAACCCAGTTGGGTCGTCGAATTCCGCGAAAATAGAAAGTATTTTAGCCATAGGAAACGAAGAAGAACTAGTCTCATTGTACCAAAGTAGTGATGATTTGATTAAAACGAAAAAAGAAATATTAATGAAACCGAGTCATGCACGAACGAAATATGAGGAAGGCGTGATCGAAGGGTATGAATTGTGCGACGGACTAGTATATAAACGTCTCGGGACGAAGAGACTTTACGTTGTGCCTAAAAGTATGCGAAAAGGATTAGTAGTGCGATTCCATGATCTTAAGAGTCACCCAGGGACCGAACGTACCGTAACAAGAATAGTCGAGCACTATTACTTCCCAAGGATGCGAGCGTATGTCAAGAAACACGTTGAAGCGTGCGTTACCTGTATAACGGGGAAGATGAAGTCCTTACGTCAAGCCGGCGTACTGCATCCACTCCCGCCTGGAAAACGGCCCTTCGAGATCATCCACGTGGACCATTTGGGACCCTTCGTGGCGAGCAAACGAGGCAACAAATACGTCCTTGCGTGGATCGACAACCTAACGAAATTTTCGTGCATTCGAGCAGTAAAGGATACTCGAACAAGCAGCGCCGTCCGACATTTGGAAATATTCGTCAATGATTTTGGGGCACCTGCTCAGATTATCTCAGATCGAGGAACCTGCTTCACATCACGAGCATTCGAAGATTTCTGCAGCAGACATGGGATCCGACATCATTTGAATTCGCCGCGGCATCCACAGGCTAATGGCCAAATCGAACGGTTAAATGCTACGCTTATCCCAGCGATTCGAGCCAATCTGAAGGACGACGACGGAAGAACGCGGGATAAGAATCTGGGACGGATCTAGAGTGACATCAACGAGATGAAAAATGCGAGCACCCAAAAAAGTCCATTCGAGCTTGTATACGGCTATGTTCCACGTCGAAACGAGGGAGAGGCACGCTATTTGACGCGGGATGAGGATCGAGGCTGCGCTACACCGAGAGTCCGTCACGATGAAGCCCGTAAAAATATTTTGGCCATGCAGGAGCGAGCTAAACTTCGCTATGACGAATCCAGGTTCCGAAACCACGACTTTAGTCCAGGGGAAGTCGTCTATGTGCGGACAATCCCAGCCTCCACCGGAGAATCGCTTAAACTACAGCCGAAATACCGAGGACCCCTCGTGATAACCCGAAAATTGGCAGGCGACACATACCACGTAGTGGATCTCAACTCAGGAACGGGAGGGCGCTGTTATGCGTCAACAGCGCATGTGTCCCAGCTCAAACCTTGGAAGTCAGTCGACGATGACGATGAGTCCGAAGAGGAGCCACTTAGCGACACGGAAGTCGAATTGCCAGTAGCCAAATCAATGGAAGAGACGACGTCGAATCAGGAGACTACCAGCCTTCGAAAATCGGGACGACTTAGGCAACCACCGCTCCGATTGGACGACTGTGTTGAATAAGAAACCTACGGGGCGGAACGACATGTCTGTGATAGTCGAAATATGCTGTTCTGTAACTACAAGTTGATGTTAATTTATTTATTTCTGTTGGACTGAGTGTAAGTCGAAGCCACCCAGCTCGAGGACGAGCTGAAAGAGGATGGCCGAGCCGTTAAAGATGCTAGGAACTTATTTGAATCTACGCGCGCGGAGAGGTGCGTAAGGACAGAGGACAGGGCGCCACGGGGCAACCGTGAGCCCGCGTGTTCAGCACGCCGGGCTTTTCCTCCTTTTCTTTCTTCTTGCCTGGTCTGTGAAGGCGAGTGGACGTAAGGTACCTTTTTGCTCGAGAGCGACCACGTGCGGTGGATCGACTCGAGGGAATACGCGGTAGTGCGGGAGTCCGAAG
Source organism: Ophioninae sp. A BG-2022a (assembly GCA_030523105.1). Classification (NCBI taxonomy): domain Eukaryota; kingdom Metazoa; phylum Arthropoda; class Insecta; order Hymenoptera; family Ichneumonidae; species Ophioninae sp. A BG-2022a. Next base: position 8,206 of record JAPYZI010002690.1, on the reverse strand, counting down.
TACGCAAACCGTTAGAATTAGTAGCCCTAGAAATAAGTAGCCTTAGCCTTGTCCAAATAAATTCTATCTTTCTCGATTGGACGGCACCGATCCTTTCTCTTTAATAAACGCCACCTTCGCGGGAATCCTCCTCCCGGTCGTCATTGTTTAACAAAAGTGTTGATAAAAAAATAATTATTATTCTCGTTAAGGAAGTAAACGGCATCCCAATTAACCGTCCCTGAGCACAGAGTTCCACACCCACCGTCACGCTGCTGCCATCCATCGTCGCCTCGATGACATCATTAGAGCGGAGCCCTATTTTCCCCAAATCCCAAAACCAATAATTACCCGCCCTACTGAAACGTTTCACACTTTCGAGTACTTCTTTTTACTTGCTCGGGGCACTCGAAAGGCGAGCGGTTTTCAACCGCACTTTCCCCGGACGGCGAGAGAGCGCGGGATTTCCGTTTGCCCAGCTGGGCGGTCGTCTTCTTTCGGTTTTTTGATTGTTTCAGAAATGAGCTCGGAAAGTGTGGGTCGATGCGGAAATGTATATTTTTTTTGTGAGGATGCCGCAGAGGTTCTCGCGTCGTCCGAAGACGTCGACTTTATCCATCATCCTCGGCATTTACGTTGTGGATCTTTTGGTGGGTTGATTAGAGATTTGACTCGAAGTTTTATGACAAAAGGAAGGGTTTTGTTTGGTGTTGCTGGCAGTAAGCTCGCTAGTGCGGAGAGCTCGGAAATTACCACGAGGATGAATTTGGTTTTTTAATGGAGATACGATTGGAAAACGCGGAGCACGGGACGCGAGAGGAGCAGGAGTTGAGGAACGCCGAGGAGGTGTTTGTTCGGCGTGCTTGGGCTTCTCTTGTTCGCCGTCTCCCTCTAGCACGTGGGAGCCCGGCTCGCTCGCGCTCTCTCACTCTTCCTCTCACTCGCTATAGCCAGTCGAGTCGCTTCGTCTCTCACACGCGACGTCTCGTGGCACGGGCGTTGGTGTTGGTTCCGGCTGAAACAGAGCTGTGTAGGTGTAGGTCCGTGTGCGTCTCGTCGTTTAGTTTTCGTGTGCGAGCGCGTGTTATTTTTTGAGAGTTTGAGTGGAGTTTTCCGTAAATTGATGTTGGGAATTTGTCGGAATTTAGGTGTCGTCGTAGTCGGGTTGGTCTAGTTTGGGGTTCGCGGGTCTCGCACAAGGCGAGTAGGTTTTCCGGTTGCGAAGCCGGGAAACTGAAATATGACTCTAATTGGAAATAATGTGGTATTCCTTGCCCATGATCTGGCCACAAGGAATCTCACATAGCGGATCTCTCCATATCCAGAGAGGTAGCCGACGGCTTGCCAAGACCGTGGCTCAAACTTTGTTTTTTATCATCGATTCAAGGGAAGCTTGTCTCGTGAAAGGGATCGTGCAAAATTAAAGAGGTTAGCTGTGAAGCAGCGAGACCTCAAAGGGATGGGAAAGATGGAGTTTTCCCTTAGGTTTCCTTTATTTTAGGACAGTCGGCGTACCTCCTCGGGACTTCTGTGACCCCGCGACGCTGTGAGCTCAGCGTCCCATCACACTACATTACCCCGATATCGATTCTGTTATCGATCGCGCCGAAAAATTATCTTTGTCCGCCCGGGAGGTGCTGCCCTCCACTGAGACGTCCATCAAGTCCTTTTTCGAATTCGAGAAAATTCGAGGATTTGCGAGCACGCGGATGCAGGCGGAAGGACTCGCCAGTTAGCGTCGAGCATCCGTGCGGGAACATTATTTCAAGCCTCTGAGCGAGTAGCGTTTTGCGAGCTTATTTCATTTGCGTTTTTTTCCCTTCTGCCTTTGTGTTCAAGAGAGTATCTTCGGTTGATAAGTTAGATGCGATGTATTGACTGTGGCGGCGTGTGTTGGCACGAGCGAAAAGAAAGCCAGAGCAAAGCAAGATGGAGAGCAAGCCGCACGATGCGTCCTTCTCGCTATGATCCAAAAATTAATAAAACAGTGTGGACATTTATTACGCGTTTTTCATTAACCCGCCATGTCTGCAACATTGGCGCCCAACGTGGGGCATCGGAAAAAGTCAGGTTAGTGAGTCGTCTAATCCTTTCCTTTCCTCACCCATTAAAAACAAAAATGGTTACAACGGTAAGAAAATTGAAACAAAAACGAGCCCAAAGGCCAAGTCACATGAGCTCTTCATTATTTCGAGGCGAACGTAGATATAGCGTTACCAGACGCGCAAGTAAGACTGAAAAAACTAGAGGAAGCTTTTTCGCGATTAGAAACATTGCAAGACCGTTTCATGACGAAACGGACGAAGCAGACGCCGATGGCGCTGCGGAACGACAACGTTTCGAAGATCAATATTATCGAACAGCGGCGATAGCGCAAGCAATAATCGAAGCGCATCAAAGGACGCAACCGCGAACAATATTTGCACAAAACGCAAACAATTTTGAAAATCGTGTCGTAGCGCGAAATAAACCAAAACCCCCCGAGATAAAATTGGCGGAATTTAACGGCGATTACACAAAATGGATGTTTTTCAAAAACAGTTTCGAAACAATAATTCATCAGGATTCAGAGTTCACATCGATGCAAAAACATCAATATCTCATTGGCATACGTCAAGGCGAAGCGCATAGCGTAATTCAAGGTTTTCAGATTTCCAACGAAAATTATGAAAATGCATGGTCCCTCCTAAAGGAAACCTACGACAATAAGATGATGATTATTCAAACGCACCTAGGCGAACTTCTAGAGTTCCCGACTATCATAAAAGAAAAAAAGCGGATTCGATTCGTCAGTTCATATGTCACATACAGATGCATATGTCATCCCTAAAGATACTCGCACAGCCTGTTGAGCAATGGGAGACTATCATAATTCATTTAGCAAAGAAAAAACTCGGTTTCATAGAACAACGCGATTGGCAAAATTTAATGAAAGACCGAACACCGGAAACCATGCCGAGGATGACAGACTTCCTAAAAATTTCTCACAGATCGATGTCATACAATATGCGTCCTTGACCAGGGAAAACCAAAGAGCTCTACGGGGGGGAAGACCAACGCAGAGTCATACCGCGAAAATCGAAAGGGGAGAAAAAAGGATCACTTTTTTTTTGTTAAAAATGCGAAGAGCTGCTAAAACTGACAGCGGCTGACAGAATAAAAGCTGTCATGGAAAAAAGATTATGCATAAACTGTCTGTCGCCCGGACACTTTCGTCGTGATTGCAAAGGTTCGTCTTGCAAAAAATGCGATAAAAGACATAACACGATTCTTCACGCAGAGGAATGTAAAACGCAAGGCTCAAAAGGAATCAGAGTCGTTACGCACACAAGAGTAAAAGACGATTCGATCGAAGAAGGGGATTCCATCGCAATGAATGTCTTCTGTGTTCAAAAACCAAAGTCTCGAGTCATTCCATATATACAGCACAAGTATATATACGCGACGCAGAGGGTAACGAACAATCCTGCCGCGCTCTTTTAGATCCAGGTTCGCAACTGAACCTCATAATTGCTAACTTAACGCGAGAATTGAAGTTGATGTGCACGACGGAGAATCGGTCAATCGTCGGCATTAATCAAGGAACAACGAACGCTAGGCACACAAGAAAAGGCACACAAGTCGAGATAAATTCGGCGTACAGCAATTTCACCATTAGAATGGAATGCCTGGTGTTACCAGCCATTACCAATCAACTACCCCAAACGGAGGTTGACGTAACAAAGATTTACGTTCCAACAGAAGCTAAACTTGCAGATCCAGCGTACGATACTCCCGGACCAATCGAGCTTCTAATCGGAGCAGGTGTGTACTGGAAACTTCTTATCGGGTCACCGAAAAATCAAATTGAAGGACAACCAGCGCTACAACATATACTTCTCGGGCTCATTATTGGCGGAGAAATATCAAACAGCGGCTCGAATGCCACGACTTCGTGCAACCTTGTCACGAATATCGAATTGCATCGTCAAGTGGAGAGATTCTGGACGCAGGAAATCATCCCTGAAACTCGTCTGCAATCAAAAGAAGAAAAAGAATGCGAAAAACATCTCGCTCAAACCGTCCGTCGCGACCAAGTCGGTCGATTTATCGTTCGCCTACCGAAACGGGAAAACATTACATTGGGAGATTCAAAAAAAAAAAGAGCGTCGAAAGATTCGCATCATTGGAAAGAAGATTGCAAAGAAATCCTCAACTAAAACGCTATTACTCACAGTTAAAGCAGGACTATTTGGACCTCGGTCACATGTCGCCTTTTCCCGACAGCGAGAAATTTCCGGCTTCAGAAACATATTTCATCCCTCATCAACCGGTCATTTGACAAGAAAGCATGACTATCAAATTGCGTGTGGTATTCGACGCTTCGGCGAAAACGACGTACGGAACACCTCTAAACGGCAAACTAATGCCAGGTCCAAACCTTCAACAGGATTTGCTGAAAATCGCAATTCGATTCAGAACGCATCAATTCGTGTTAACGGCAGATATCGCAATGATGTTTCGTCAGATCATGATCGATCCACGAGAACGTCGATTTCAAGTCATCATATGACGGGCGGATCAAGCCCAGCCTATTCAAGAATTTCAGTTAAACACTGTTACATACGATACAAGCAGTGCTCCTTTCACGGCTATGCGATGCCTAAGGGAGTTAGCTAAAATTCACGAAAATGAATACCCCCGAGCAGCGGAGGTTATAAACGAAGATTCGTATATGGACGACTTCATCACAGGAGGTCCTACATTGAGATCCGTCACAGAGTTGCAAAGAGAGCTCATCGCGTTACGGATGCGGGAACAATTTCCGTTGAGAAAGTGGAGATCGAATGATCCCCGAGCTATACAGCGCCTTATGCAAGAAGGAGAATGAGATCATCTTCTCATTATCGATAAAGAAGAAGCCCTCAAAACATTGGGCCTACTATGGAACGCGGCTATCGACGAATTGCAGTATCAGGCGGCCGTACCTGAGCGACGTTCGAACACGAAAAGGGATGTACTTTCCAAAATAGCACGAATGTACGATCCATTAGGATTAATCGGTCCGATTCTCATTACTGGCAAGCTCATAATGCAACAATTATGGAAACAAGAAATAGATTGGGACGAAGAGCTTCCCGCGAACATCACAGCAGCTTGGGACAACTATTACACGTCTTTGCCACGCATCAACGAGTTAAGATTATGCAGAAACGTAAACCACGATCATCGAAACGAGACCTTTGACCTATACGGTTTTGGAGATGCCTTTGAACGCGCTTTCGGTGAAGTGCTTTTTTACGCAGTTAGTACCGATGATCATGGCATGGTTCGGGCACATTTGATATGTGCGAAAACCAAGGTAGCGCCCCTGAAATCATTGTCGTTACCACGATTAGAGCTAGAAGCCGCGCTTCTCGTCTCGCATTTATACACCACCATCAAGGTAGCCTGCGGACGCAAAATTGGTTCAGTCCGGTTAGAGAGTGATAGTACGATTACGTTAGGATGGATCCGTACGGTGCCGCACCTTCTCAAGATGTTTGTCGCTAACAGAGTAGCGAAAATTCAGAACCTCACCGGCGATGCCATATGGCAACATGTACCATCAGAAGAGAATCCAGCGGACCTTCTATCAAGCGGTGTATCCATCGACATCTTAAAAGAAAACGATCTTTGGTGGCAGGGACCTCAGTGGTTGAGAGGCGAAAATCCGCAGTCAGCATCGAGGTGTGAGCCCGCCCAAGATTTACCAGAATTGAAATCCGCAAAGGTATCTTTAACTGTGGCGATCACTTCGGACATATTGACAAGATATTTTTCGTACAGCAAGCTGTGTTGAATCATTGCTTACTGCCACTAGCATCGAACGAATCGACAATTCCAAAAGAAAACGGGTCCTATCGACCCAATAGAATTCGAAAGGGCTGAGAAGACCATCGCCAAGCTCGTACAAAGCAAGACATTTTCCAAGGAAAAACGCTGCCTGAGCGAAGGAAAAGATCTTCCCCGAAAAAGTCAGCTGATCGTTTTACGACTGTTTTTGGACCACGAGGGTTTAATCCGCGTAGGAGGAAGACTTCGACATGCGGATTTAGCTCAATCTCGGAAATATCCTATCGTTATACCAGCAAAACATCATGTAACAACGTTGATAATGAGAGAACTCCATGAGCAACTTCTTCATTGTCCACCCGAACATCTTCTCCACGACGTACGTCTCCGCTTTTGGCTTATCGGCGGTCGACGAGAAGCGCGAAAGGTAGTCAGACGATGCCTCGCCTGTTTTCGTTTCAGCCCTACAACTCCAGACGTCAACATGGGAGACATGCCATCTGAACACGTGAGAGCGTACTCACGTCCCTTCACGGTCACCGGTGCCGATTATGCCGGTCCTCTACAAATTCGCGAAAGCAAACGTCGAGGACGTATCCCCACGAGTAAGGGGTACATAGCCGTTTTTGCATGTTTCAGCACAAAGGCAATGCATCTCGAAATTGTGACTGACTTGACCACCGACGCCTTTCTGGGGTCCTTGAATCGTTTCAGCGCGTGTAGGGGACTCTGCGCAAAAATATTCTCGGATAACGGCACTAATTTCGTAGGAGCCGCACGGTAACTCAATGAAATCTATGAGTTCTTGACGAAACATAACGTCAAAATCGAAACTCATTTAGGCCAACGGAGAATTGAGTAGAAATTCATCCCACCGCGTTCCCCGCATTTTGGAGGCTTATGGGAAGGAGCCGTAAAAATGACGAAACGTCACCTTTACACGATCACGCAAGGACGAGTGTTGACGTACGAGGAGTACGTCACCCTGCTCACTACGATAGAGGCTGTTTTGAATTCGAGGCCTCTCACACCCGTTTCCAGTGATCTCTCCGACCTTACTGTCCTCACCCCTGCCCACTTCCTAATAGGCGACTCGCTACTGCAACCTGGGCAGTTTGATTTTCTCGAGGTTTCAGACAATAGTTTTTCAAAGTGGCAGTACGTGCAAAAACTCGGTCAACTCTTCTGGAGGCGATGGCAGTCCGAGTATCTCCTCGAGTTGCAAAAACGAACCAAGTGGACAGGGACCGGAGTTAAGATTCGGCTCAATGTTTTAGTCCTTCTCAAGGAAGACTGCGTGCCCCCACTTCAATGGGTACGCGGACGCGTAACGGAAATCCATCCGGGCCGAGACAACGAGATACGCGTTGTAACTGTCAAAACTTCGAGCGAAAGCTTCAAACGTTCCGTAAAGAAGTTGTGTGTTCTTCCTAAGCAAGACTCGTCGGACGATTAGAAACTCGATTTTATATCGATTTGTTTGATTTTCCTTTTTATTTTTAATGTTTTCTTACTACAGATAGTTCATATTTTATTTCGCGTTTGCTCGCAAAAGATGATCCCATTATTTTCATCATATTTTATTTCGTGCTTGCTCGCAAAAGATGAGTCACTAGTCAAAAAAGACAATAGGCGTATACGGTTCCTATAGTTTTATTGAAAGACGACCTTTTCAAGGCAAGCAAGCCGCACGACGCGGCCTCTTCGCTATGATCCAAAAATTAATAAAACAGTGTGAAAATTTATCACGCGTTTTTCATTCACCCACCACGTCGCTAAAACCTTGTTTGAATTTTTGTCTTTTTATTAAGTTCTTTTTCTTTTTTTTTTGTATTTGTGTGTGCGTGAGTGATCGCGTTCTTTTGGTAAATTTTTGTTTGTTTATTAACCCTTAAATAGGCGCATGGGCTAATGCTTTATGGGCTAATGCATCCAATTTGAAGTTGCCCTGACCCCATGCGCCTAACTAAGGGTTAATAGAATTGTATTTCGCTCTTCTTTTTCTTTCCTGTAAAAATTGTTATTTATTTTTCTTTCGGAATTTCGCTGGTTTTTGTTTTTTTTTCTTTTATTGAGCCCCTTTTTCCCCCCGCTTTCCCCGTACCCTCCACCCAGGTGGCAGTGACGCTAGTCCGGGACGTTATAAGATATTGTAACGTTGCGTTACAAAGTTACGCCGAGGTTGCCACGAACGGAGCCCCGGCTCAATCCTCGTCGCGGCACACGGCGTCACTAAAATAATCGGTAAGACTTTAGGATAAGAAACGCGCCCGGTGACGAATTCCCCCTCGTCTCCCCCCCCCGTTCCCCTCCACGCCACACGTCACTCGCGAGCCGCTCACCTCGCTCGTCGGCTGCCCGTCGAAGACCTCGTGGCGCCATCGATCGGATTTCGACCGGAAGGTGACGGATC
>JAPYZI010002689.1:0-22262 GCA_030523105.1 Ophioninae sp. A BG-2022a | reverse complement strand
TAATTTTATGATATTCGTAATCAGCATAAAATTTCCGTTTAAATAGACCCTTTTAAGAGTTCAAAAATGGAAAACAAGCGAAAAAAAACGTCAGAAAAATAGTCTACAAAAGGTTTTTCGCATTTTCCCAGTCTAATTTCGCACTTTCGGCAAAAACTCGGGCATATTCGTAATCAGAGGAAAATTTCCGATGAAACAGAACCTTTAAAGAGTTTAAAATCGGAAAAAAAAAATTTTCGACTTCCCCGGCCATCTTTTCCGGAATCTCAAAAATCACGATATTTCAAAAGGTCGTACAGTGGGCTTCTTATATGCTATGGACTTTCGTTTGGTGGGTTTGGAAAAGGTTTTTGCCTAGAAAAATCGCAAAAAAAGAGGCAAAGGGGTATGTATGGAAAAATTTGCAAAAATCGATGGTCCAACTTTAAAATTCTGCCAAAAATCGAAAAATCATCGTATTTCAATGATTAAAAAAGCATTTTGAAGAGAAAATCATAACAAAGAGATTGAGCGAAAAATGGAGTGCCGAATCCTGAAGGGAAAAAAGTTACGGAAGATTTAGTGAAAAAACTTATTTTCCCAAAAAATCAAAAAAAAAATTCGATTTTTAATATTTTTTTTATTGGTCCATTTCGATGTAATTTGATCCCCTGAGCACGAATCTATCATTCATTTTCCCCAAAACCCAAAATTTTCATGAAAAAATCGTAAAGAACGTCTAAAAACGCTTTTTTTTTGCCTCGCGTCGTGCTTTCGACGAAAATTCGATGATATTCGTAATCAGCACAAAATTTCCGTTAAAATAGACCCTTTAAACCCTTTTAATCACGATATTTCAAAAGGTTGTAGATACATACAGAGCCAAAATTGCAAATTTGTCACTACCGACGTAACGAGGTGCCGCGTCGAAAGTTTCCAGCGTGTTCGTCATTCCTTCAATTAATAATAAATCGTCTTTTTCATGATACCAAACCAGAAACCAACGCACAGGTGTTCGGAAAAGACACAAGGTTGAAATGTGAATGGCACTTTATTCCTCCTGGATCTATTTACAGATGCTCTATATCGTTAACGCGCTGATATACGAAATCTTTATGTTTGGCGTATTACACTAAACACTCGTGTAATTTTATCGTTGTGCAAGTCAGTGATTTAACTTTGTTCTCTTTTGTTTTTCGTTCTCGTAAAATACATGCTCTATTCATCAACAAGATTTCCACCAAGGCAGGAAAATCTTTCCTGGAGCTTTCCCGATGTACGTATGAATCGACAAAAAAAGACGAAAAATTATAAAACGATGACGATCGTCGATCGTCGCTGTGTAAATATACATATGTGTAGATATATATATACAACTTTTCTCAATGTACAATAGATATACAACGCCTCGAAATTTCGCGCGCGCTCTACGGCTTTTTTGAAAAGCTCACGTGTGCCCGCGTGTGAAAAAATATGTTTTTTTTTTATATATCGTTTGTTACGTGATCGCCGTTCGCGGCAATGGAGAACGATTGATCGTGTCGATATAAATATTTCAGTCGGTCGACCTCTGATTGCAGCAGGGATGCGAGAAGAATAAAACACCCGAGGTTAAAAAGAGAAATTGTCGAATACAAAATTCGCTACGATCGAATTTATCGTGCGGACGATTATATAAAACGCGGAGTTAGAGATAGTTTAAGATCATAATATACGACCGTTTTTTTTTTTCGATCGATAATCATCGAATGTTCCGTAGAAATTATGCGCGTTCGTCTCATCGGTTTTTCGTCCCCTTTTGGGATCTCAATCGAAGGGTTCCTCGTACGTTCTCGTTTTCTTGAGTATACTCTTCGTCATCATAAGTTGCTTCGTTATCGCTTTTTCAACGTTCTTCTTGTTTTTATTCGACGCCGAGAGATGTTGGAACGTATCCTCGAGGGCTCGTCTCGTTTTCATCAATCGTCTCTTGAGCGCCTCGTTTTCTTGTTTGAGTGCCTCCACCTCGTCCAACCCTGAAAACGAGAATGAAACATTTCATTTATACGTGCCGTATGAATATTTGTATCGACATTGGTTTTCGCTGTTACCTTCCAAATGAAGCGGACTGTCGCGATCCATATCTCGTAATCCTCGATGTCCGTTGGAATTGTAATCCTCGTCGCTCAGTAAATTCGTCATCGACTCTGTGATCTTGAGAGTATCTTGAAGCGGCCTCGTCGTTGAAACTGCCGCGTCGCTCTCGATTCCCAAATCCGGCGAACACGATGATTTACTTCGACCCGTTGACGTTGGATAATTTATCGGCAGCCAGTATTGGGAACCCTGTAAATCGTTCGTTGCACAAGTCCTTCAATTAGCGATTGCCTTATTGCATCATCGTCAACTTTTGACACCTATAATTGAATTCTTGATTTGGAAGCCGTCACACGTGGACTCCGGATGAAGAATTTTGTTTAAATTGTAACTCATTTATACATGCAGATATTCGGCTTCACTCGTGTCTAAAAGTTCGAGTTTTCTTATCAGGAATAAAGATAAACGTGTGAACATTATTTGTTGAAAAGGAGCAACGGAGCGCAAGAACTTCGAAGAGAAATAAAAGTAATAGATCAGTTTCAATTTTCTTTAGCAACAATTAATTTGACCTCGGTAAGGATTCGTTAAAGTTCTTTTTTCCGTTGATCAATAGTTTCTTAATTGTCCCACAAATCACGAAGCTAAAATTCAGCTATCGGTCCATCGAACCGAGATTCTTCTTCTAGAATTGTAAACTTACATTATACGTGTGATATTCTTGCAACAAATCGTCGCACATTTGTTTGTGACTGCTGTCAGTAGGAATGGAGGAAACCCCGCTCGAACTCGGGGCGGAATCGCTGGCGTCGCAAACGACCACGTGCCTCCTGAGCTCCTTGTTGGTAACCTCGAGTTCCTCGAGCCTGGCTCGATGCGAGTCGTTCATTTGATTGAGATCCGTCACCTTGAAGAATTTCAAATGAATCGATCATGATAATTTCTTTTCGTAGATAATTTCATTTCTTTTGGTGATAGGATAAACTTTTTCTTTTCCTTACCTCTTTGTTAAATTTGTCCTGAAGAGTGCGTACCGTCGTGTCGTATTTGCTCTCGCTCTTTCGAAGCTCTTGTTCGAGTCTCAATTTGTCATTGGTCAACTTTGTATTCTCGACGAGTACTTGACTATGGGACAGAGTGAGCTGATCGAGATCCTTGGTGAGTGAGGAGACGTTCGATCTCGTGAGCTCGTTTTCCTCCTCGAGTAACTTTATTCTCGTTCTCAACGCTTCGTTTTCCCGATTAAGAGTGATCATCATTTCCGAAGCTTTTCTATCCGTGTCCTCCTTGTAATTCAACAATTCACTCTTCTGCTTGGCTACCTCGATAGCCATAATCTCGACGTCGGTAATCTTCATTTCGAGCTGAGCTTTGCGCAAGCTGTTGCTCTTACCGTCGTTCTTCATTTCGTTCCATTCGTCCATTCTTCTCTCGAGGGAGCTTTGCAGACGATCGTTCGAGAGCTTCAATCTCTCCAGTGTTCCGATCAGGGACGAGACTTTATCGGTGATCTCGGTTTCCCTTACTTTCGGCAGTATTTCATCGCGCAGAATCCTCAACTCCCCGTTCAGAAGTTTGTTCGTTTCGACGATCTGTTGAATCTGTTGGGTCGAGTCAGCGTCGAAGTTAGCCTCGGTCTGATGTGCGGTCTTTTGATACGGCACGTAATCGATGGAATCCTCGGAGTCGCTGAAATTCTTCGCGTACTTCGAAGCCCTCAGCCTATTGGAAGATTTGTGTGTCTTTTGAGTTTCCTGGAGGCCAATTCTCGCGAGCGAGACTTTACGATCGGGCTCCGAAAAGGCTTCGGAATCGGATTGTACCTCGGCGTCAAGATTTTTTCTCGATTCGTCAACCGGCAACTGTTCCACGGATGGGCTTCGCCGAGGACATTTTCCTAGGCTCGAAAAATCGGCCCACGGTCGTAGAATTCCATCTTGGCTTTTGGCAAAATCATCGTAGAGAGTTTTCGAATTGAGGAGTACGTCGAGCACGATGTTACGATGATCGTCGTTGAGACCGCCCGGATTATGAGCGTTCCTCAACATTTCCTTCATAAATTTGAAGAGATCTTTGACGTGGGTACGCAACATTTCGCAGTACTTCCTGGCCCTCTCGTTCTCAGCGAAGGAACAATTTTCGAAGTCCGTGTTAGGACAAACGTCAGGTTGGGCGACGAATTTCAGCCATCTCAAGTAATCGACTTCTCGTTCCAAATCGAGTTTTTGATTAACGAGCTTTTGCACGTATTCCGTCATAGTTTTAACGTCAACTTTTTCGTCAATGTTCACGTGATTCAGCTGTACGACGTCACTCGTGAAACTGACCTTTATACCGATCTCGTTCAGTTCTTTGATCAGCGCGACGAGCTGCGAATTCGTTCTTTCGTCCTCCATTGGTTCCGTTTTTATTCCACCGCGACTGGTCTCCTGCGATTGATTCGCCGACATCGTTTGATCGTGGAGTTTCGCGATCTCTTTGTTTTTATTCCAAAGCTCGGTGTTTACGAGTTTCTGTAGATTCTGCGTTTTCACTTGAAGATCCTTCGACAACTGTTCGATCCTACGATTTTTCTCCTCGATTTCGATGTTCCGAAGATTCAACTCTTTCCGAATTCTCTCGTATTCACCCGCTGCGTCTTCGACTTCCAACTTGACGATTCGATCATTGGCTCTTTCGTTAGCTTCCTTCAGTCGTTCCAGCTGCTCAATTTTCTCCCACAGTTCCTTTCGCAACGTGCTCTTCTCCGTTTCCAGATGATCGATCTTCGCGTCCTTCTCGTGAAGCTTCTCTTCGAGAATCTGAAAACACAGTGGCGCAATCGTTATTCGGTAACTCGCGTTGAGGCTCGAAGGGGAATTTCAAAAAATACGATTGCGTAGATCGCGGGGGCATTGAGCCTCTCAACGTGCATAGACGACAGGACGGATGGATCCAACCCGGTTTCAAATATACGCGAACGCACTCGAACGTGCGAACACTTTCGACGCTTCCATGTCAATGTCTATTAATAAACATCACGCAAAGGCGCCCGAAGCAGCGATCCAAGAGTATCGTACTTGGTGCTAAAAATTTACTCGACTCTTCACCGTTTATTCTCTGCATCATTGCCATCGAGTAAAAATGAAAAATAAATATGTGCCTTACTTCGGAATCAGCCCGCGATTGTTTTTCCAAGCGGCACTTCTCAGCTTTGACGCTCTCTATCTGTTCGCGCAGCTCGTCGATCTTACTCTCCATTTCCTCGAAACGTTGCTGCACACAAAATAGAACATCGACAATTGGTTCGCTCGTATAAACAAGAATGGAAGTCTCTCTCTCTCTCTCTCTCTCTCTCTCTCTCTCTTATTCGAAACTTTCTCGAGTAATATACGATTTAACATTTGTTTATTTAACGTGACAACATTAGAGATTACAAACAGTGTTAATAAATTGTTTTGGACATGCATCGAGTACATTCGTATTATACACGTGACAAATTCATGCTCGTCGAGGACGCGGACATTCGGCATTTGGGAAAAGGGACGACGATCGATTACGGGAACACGTTACTTTTTCGATTTCTTTAGCCAACACCTCGGAGTCACGAGTGTCACAAGTGCGGGCCCCTAAAAATAAAATACAAAAAAGCAACGTTCCAAATATTTGCATTCCACGTTTAAGAGGAAAGGGGGGGGGGGGAGCAAGGAACGACCCGAAAATTTGCCATTATCGATGGACCAAGCGAGAGGGAATTTACGAAAATAGCTGAGGAATTGAAGAGGAAGTGAGAGGCGAAAGTAAGAGACAAGAGGGTAAGCGACGACGTTTGGAATTCGCGGTTGTTGAACACGACGGCCGACAAGAAACCAGGCACGTATACCTACCTCCACTCGCATCGAGGTGCATAGGCAGGACCACATCATGAATTTCTTGCTGACGATAAACACTTCTATACTCGATACGAGTACTATCACAAAAATAGCACTACCGAATATTTTCAATTGTTCGTTCGATTTTTTCGTTCTCGTCCCGTCGGTTTTTCTTCTCAATTAAAAAAGAAATATATACATATATGTATATGTAAATATGTATTCTCAACGATTAAAGGATGTTGCTCGAGTTTGATTATTTCGCAAATGTTCGATAGCTTACCAAAAGAGAATGTGACAATCGTTTGATTTCGGATTCGAGTATTTTTCAATGTTATTCCCGTGATTATAGGAAATCGTTGTGTCGACCCGTCGTGCTGCTGTTCGTTCGATTTTTTTTTTATGACTTAATGATCATAGATCGTTGTTCAACTGTTTAGCTGATTTTTCGTTTGTATTATCGTTGCTAATATTCGTGTTAGTTTTAACGGTACAACTCGTGGACCATTCTTCGATTGTTTCGTTGCTTATTATTATTATTATTATTATTATTATTATTGATTATTATTGATTATTACGTTGCAATCGTTTCGTAACGAAAATCGAGTATTTTCTCTTTCGAATGATTTCGGTGATTATATGATTCGTATCGTGAACCCGCGCGGCTAGACTTTACCTCGAATCCGCATGACATAAATATACGTTCGATTATTTACTTCACCCGACCGTTTATACCGAAAACTCGTATAGTTTTGTTTTGTTTTTTTTTTTTTTTTTCGTTTTCTCTTCGATATAATAGATGGTAAGAAGCACGCGGTCGAAGCTAACCCGACGAAATGAATTCGCGTTCGCGAGCCGCACACAACCCGAGGGATGTTCGGTAGAGTAAGAGAGAGAGAGAGAGAGAGAGATCCAAGGCGCCGTAGGCATCGTTTTCTATTATTAGCTGCAAGGAAACGGCGTCTTTTCTCGTCTAGATCACCGGGGATTCCGTTGGACCATGAGAGTTCGTTGTGCGAACCATGGCAATGTTTGCACGAATCCAAACGATCTCCGAGTCTCCCCTCTATTCTCTATCGCCCTCTCTCTTTCTATCTCACTATCGAGCTCTACCATATGGAGAGTTCTCTCGCGTAAACTCGTAACTCAAAATATTACAACGGAATTAACGAGGCGTTAGCGAGGTTCGAGCCGTTTCGCTTGGGATCGGGGAAAACCGCGAGGGATCGAGTTACACGAGGCTTACCTGAAAACATGAGAAGACGCGCATCTGTTTCCTCTCGTGCTAGGCGTTATCGCGAGAAAAACGATATCGAGCGAGGGATTAAATAATTCATGATGAAGCACTCTTTTGTGTGTCGTGTGTATTTTCGCATGGAATAAGGAACGCCAAGAAAAACGAGTGAACAAGAAGCAAGCCAAACGAGCGAAAGCGCGAGCACAAATCGAGCGAGTAGTCGGGTTATGTCCGACAATGATGATAACGTACATTAGATCGTTAGAAGAATCAAAGTCGTTTCAACGTTTGTGATACAACGTCCAAAAATAAGAATGGCAAATTTCGGTTTTGAGCCTGGATAATTCACTTTTCCCGGGCACGTGATTTCGGATTTCTGAAACCAACCTGATCCGTTTGATCGCGTTCCGCGTTGTTCCCCGTTTCACCACTCAGGTCCCTCCTCAACGCTGAATTTTGACTCCTCTTGCTTCTCGCGCCCTCCACACTCTTGTAAAGCCTATCGAGCTCCAGCTCCAGCTCGGTTATTCGACGATTCTGCTTCAGAACCTTGTCCTCGTTTGAGTGCTGTACCGACATCAAACCTTGGATCATCTTCAACGCTTTCTCGTGCTCCGTTTCGAGCTTCCTTAACTTCTCGTCGGTAACTTTTGCCGATTTCTTAACATTGCACAGCTTCAAGATTAATTGCTTCTTCGCTTCCTCCTGAACTTTCATCTCGCTCTCCCGCTCCTCGATTTCCTGTTTGACAAATATCGAAACGTTGTACACTTTCGTTATTCGTGAATTATTGTTCATTTTTTTATACAAAAAGTTGGAGGGACGCTCCCATCTCAAATAAGGCCAAACGCGCGAGGTCGGTACGATAAAAATACAAATTGCTGTTTTCGTAAACTGCTGAGGGGAATATGAAATGAGTTTACGTATGATCGATTTGTTTTTGCTACTCAAGCCGATGTAGAGCACATCAAATGTGATATAGGAGGACGGAGAGATTATCGAAATTTTGAAAGCATGATTTCTCAAGGACGAAACATTTTTTATCAAAATGACGACCAGCAGGTCCTCAGGGACATCATCCTGAATGCACATGATAAATTTCATCCCGATTGGTTCACCCGTTTGGAAGGAAAGTTATTTCAAACATTTATTCTCCAACAAATGTCATCGATTAACTTGTGTCTTCAGGATGTTGATCCACACAACAAATCCGCAAATTGGTATTTACCAACCAACATTTATCTAACTACGAAATTAAAAAAGTCCACAAAGGAATAAATCTTCGTAGTTCATCGTGATCGAACGATGAAATACGGAGTCACGCTAACCCAAGGTGATCCGAGTGGTATAGACGAATGCGCGAGAAAGAGAGAGAAAGAAATTTGTGCATTGGCGACAGCACGAGAGATAAAGATGCAAAATGCGTTTCAGGTCACGCTAATAAGAGAAAACTTGTGAATTTGTTTATCACCGTTGCGATTAACTTTGCCGAAACTATTCAACTGGAAGATAAACATTTGGTAAACTTTGTCGAGATTTTAAATTTCTTGTGCTTCGATGTTTTGTTTTATTGGGATATCGTTTTATTCTTCGTATAATTAATAATAATTGTCCTTGCAAAAGCCTACGAAAAATCTCGCAACGTTTTGTCTTCTAGAGGCGATCTTGTGCCCTCTATCAGCTTAAACTCAGATAGAGGACAAAGAATAATCGATAATCCCGATCCACTCGATTAAAAGACGAATAAACATAGATTGCCATTGAAATTTATCAATTGAAGGACCGCTCCTGACCTTCTTTAATGCAGCAAGGTCCGCACTATCCGAAACGTCTGCTTCCCGACTGGAACATTCAGAACTCGAAGGTTTATCCTTGTTTGGTTCCCAATCGAACGGGCTGATGCCACACTGTGAGGGACTCTTCAGGCTCAATCGTGGCGACCGAGTGCCCGGCAACGGTGTCGAAATTACTGGACTGCTCGGCGCCGAGGAACGCTTTGAATAAGTCTGCTCGAACTGAAAAAAAAAAACACATTCGTCATTTCGATCCAAAACCACAAAACGCTGTTAACGTAGGATGTTCATCAGGATTTTCTACAAGTGTTCGAGAATACTCGTTTTTTCAGAGATGAATAGATCCAATGAAAATTCAACTTAAAAAACGAAATAAAATTCATTGCCCCGCTTTGTAAAAGAAAACGTTTATATTTAACCTGTAAAAAACACGAATTTAACTGAAGTTCATATTTCGATAACTGCGAATTGTATTTGGAACGTAATATATGATTTTTCATATGAATTCCCCATAAATTTCCTGGACTTTGATATTTATTGTTGAAAATACCGGAAGGTTGCGTTTGAACTTGCATTGCAAGTATTTGAAGCAGAAGTGAAGCGAGTATCCTTCACCTTACATCGGCTAATCGGTCAACGCTCCACGACTCGTAACAACACAGCTTTTCACGTTTTCCCCGGCAGTTGAACGTCCCATTGAAAAGCGATGATTAAAGACCCCGATAAAAGTAATCTCGGAATAACAAGCGAGCTGGATATACTTTTGCGATCGATGGATCATTGACCGTGGTTTGTTATCATTAGAGAGGAATATGAAAAAGGCGTGACACAAGACCGCGTAACAACCTGATTCAGAAGAGCTCGATGTTTGTTGTTGAGATCGGTAAGAGCGTCGTCCCTCGATTTAATTGAGAGTCTAAGCTGTACTATCTGTTTTTTTCGCTTTTCCGCGACCGCGCTGACTTCCTCGTAAGTCCGGCAAGTCTCCTCGAGCAACAGCATTTTCTCTTTCAACAAACGATCTTTCTCGGCTATTTCGCTTTTCTGCTGCTGTGCCAAGCTGTCTCTCCTGAAAGCGTCCTCCTCCAGTTCTTTGACTCGTTCTCGCAACGTCTCGATGTCGTTCGCGTGCTCCGTTGCGTATTTCTCGCGCAATCGAGTTTCCGCGTCCAAACGATCGCGGATTTGATCCCTCTCGATCTCCAATTCGTGCGCCCAATTTCTCTCCTCCTCCAGACTCGCGGTTATCTGCTTGACCTTCATTGGAAACAAGAGTCATCGATATACGTGTGCTTGTGTTTTCTTTCAATGCCGATTCCCCAAAATTCTCACAATCTCGTGTCGAAAACACGAATGTGTTTAACCTCGCGTTTATCGTTACTCGTATTTGTTTCTCTTTCGTGAACTCTCTTATCTCGCGCATGCACTAGCGACCACCCGATGTCGCGTTCAACTTGACGAAGATTACGTCAATCGAAATTCTCGTTCCATAAAAAGACGATTCAACGAACGCAAACAACGCTCCATGCAAGGAAAAGACGGGAATAAATTTTAAAAAAATCATTCTTATTATTTACTATTATTATTCTTATTATATAAAAATTATTAAATGATCAATTATGACATTTTTCATGCTTTTCGGAAACTGAAAGGAGCATCTTCGTAGCCCAATTATTTTAAAGTAATATTCCAGGGTCATATTATCCGAAAATGTACTTTTGATAAAAAAAAAAAACAAATAAAAATATAGATTTTCGTAAATATTCTAATGGATTTTCGTCGCTAAATACGTATTATTACGGTCACCAAATTTTACCGTTTTTCTCGAAACGTTATTTCTGAATACGGTGATAAGATTTGAAACGTAAAGTTTTCAAGTTATCCGTTTGAAATTTTGCCACTTTTTTTAACCAAGATTCCCAAAATTTACCTTTCTGTTTACCGACTTTCTTTTCTAACGAAAAATTTTCGAATAAAAGGCCAATTTTGATAATTAATTTTGAAACATGCCACTATTTCGTTGATTTCCATCGAAAAAACAAAAATCCTCTGTCGTACGTCTCCTCTACCGTTTTTTATACTAATTAATAAACTATTTCGTTTTTTGTTCTTTGAGAAGATGTTTGGAAAAATGGAATTTTCCACCATCCGGCACTATTTTTAATTAAAAATTTTACAATGTCTAAAGAAATTATATAGAAAGTACGAAAAAAAGAAAAATCGGTATGAATATCGATTATTTAAAACAAATAAAAATCACGAATATTCGAAATTTTCAAACCAGTCATTCTGGAACGTTTCATGGAACTTTACCTCGGCTTCGAGGGACGCGACGACTTCTTCCATTTGATGCAATTTTTCCTCGTGTTCCAAAGCTTTTGCAGGTGTAATGCCCATTTCCTGTTCGAGGATCGCGAACATGGATGTGTCGTTCAGCTTAGCCTTGTACTCTTCCAATTCTGTGAACCGATAAAACGAAGAAAAAAAAAATGTTAAAAAGTTCTCGATACAACGTGAAGGAAAATGACGATTCGCAAAAAAAGGAAGATCAGAAAAAAATTTGTTTACCAGCTTCGAGCTCCTCTATCCTCTTCCGTTCTTTCTCCAGCGATTCTTGATATTTGGCTTGACTGCTCAACAAAGCGTTCTTCTGTTCCTCCATCAATTCGAAACCTTTGGCAGCCTGACTAAGAAGTTCCTGCTTCTCGATTTGTTCTTTCCTCAGCGACTCGACTTCGACCTGGAAGGGCACGAGAATACGATCAGCGAAACGCACAGATAATAAACACGCAGGATTCTACTTCGATACTTTGAAAAAATCGAAATATTTCTTTTTGTTTTTTTTTTTTTGGGGGGAGTTTTCCAAAAGTAAATGTGTTCAAGAATATTCTCCCAAAATGGTGCAGGCATCACTGATCAGAGGTAAGGTAACTCCGTTCGTGATTATGCCTTTACAAAAATCCTCAAATTTCCGAAACTACCGAACCGATCGTTACGAAATTTTAACCAGATATTGGTAATCGAGGCGTTATATTCAAATGCTGTATTCGTACGTTTAAACGCGCATAAAATGTGTAATAAAATTTTGTTTCAACGTATTTCAAGAGTAAATTTGTTAAACCAACAAACCCTGCATCAATATCTTTATTCGCGATCTCATAAAAAATTCATAAACGACAGCCGCTTTTTTCGTGAGTTCAAAGTAAAATCCTGCTTTAATAAGAGAAGCGAAAACAGCATCGTTCACTCTCGTTACCTTTAACTCGATATTTTTCTTCACCGGATCCTCGTCGACGGATGTGATGCCCATACGGTCTTCAAGAAAGTATATGCGCAATTTGAGATTGAAATTTTCCTTTTTGAGAGCTTCGAGCTGATCCTCGTATTCCTTCATGGTTCTGCCTCCAGCTCCTATTCCAGAAGCATTGCCAACGTTCCCGCTCGCTGGAACTTTCGCGGATGACCGCGCGTTTGTACCTGAAAAACCAAAAAATCCCGGCAAACAGAAAAACCGATGAGAAATAGCGAAAACGAACGAGGAAGAGAGAAAAACTAACGAGCTTTATAATAATAGCTCTACCCTATGACCGTTCGTCGAAATCTTACGTTTCATATCGCGCTTTATTGAAAACCCTTTTTTTCTACGCTCCGAGCTGTTTTTGCCAGTCTCGTTCTAACCTCATTATCCCTGTGTCCTGTTCAAGCTTGATAATTTTTTCGGAACTTCCTAGGAGCCTCGAGGACGTTAACGATAAATTCTCAAACACTCGCATGGCGCGGTTTCATTGACGCGAAAACTCACGAATTTCCCTCGAGAACTACCAATCTACCGATCTCCCATTCTTTTATTTCACTACATCCAAACACGCACACGTAGCAAAGAAAATCCTCATTTTTCATTTGGAATAAAAAAAATAAAAATAAAAACAAAAGAAAAAGAAAAGCGGAGCGAAAATCGAGTGCGACACGTGCCAACTTCGCAGCGAAGATATTGCGCTATAGCCAAAACAAAAAAGAAAAAAGAAGAAAAGAAAAAAAAAATAAAAATAAAAATCTTTCGCGACGCTACAACTGCCAAGACCTCTTTGGCAAAGAACCAGTTCAACAGCGTCCAGCTACAACGACGACCCATTATCGTTTTTTCGTCTCCATCTTTCTTTTTCTTTAAGAAAAATAAAAGGGCCACCGGAAAAGCCCTTCTCGGTAGTAAACCGCGGGAAAATGATAATTTCGTATACGATCGTACCAAACATCGTTTCGTTACCAACGATTTTGCCGATTTCGTCGGATCGATTGATTTCTGAAGATTCGTTCTCGGAGGTCGGGGCGTCCGATAGCCTTGACCTACCACATCCCATAGCCCGTAAAAACGTCTGTCGACGAATCTCCTGTCCTCGTACGGTTTCACATCTGGGTCACTCATAATAATTACTCCCTATATTCGTCGTGTACGAATTCACCATCGTTCGAACAACAAAGAAAAGCCCGGATTATTATTACGGCTCCTCCTTCTCGGTGTGTATGAATTTAGAATCGCGACGGGTCAGGCTACAGCTAGAAGACTACTGAGCGCCAAATTTTGCTTTGGCCACCGCGACCGCAAAGAGTAAAACGGTAGGTATAGCTCCCGTAGTTAAAATAACGCGTCGATCGCGCTTATATCACGTCTTTAACCAAAATGCTTTCGCAAGAGAGGCGCCAGCCTCGAAAATATCGTATACCGAGGATCGTACGGTCCTTCAGTTCGTGTCGCTTGAACTCAATCGTTCATTCGACATTTCCATTTGCCCCGTTAACTTCAGGGCTCTTTTATTTCTCCCGATTTTACAATTCGTCTCGCTGACGTCATTAAATTTGAGGGACTGAAAAAAATGGCTCGTCGCGTCGAGCTAATTGAAGGGGATGTCCAATATGTCAAGTTGCAATCACAGATTGAAGGTAAATTGATATATTGCAAAGATACAACTGCTAAAAACGCTTCGAATGTTCTTTTTTCAAACTACCCGATAAACATTTCATTAATTATTAACAATTGTGGTCTCCTTTCCCCCTCCCCTCCCCCCAAAAAAATGAAAAAAAGCTTTGAACAGTGTTCTGAATGTTTTTTTAATTTTGTGAGTGTATTGAGGGACCAAAAAGGGCGGTCCTTGACATACTCAGGTTACGGATGGAAGGTACCGGAAAAACGTTTACGGACGAAATGTTGACGTTAGATTGACAGCCAATAATACGTGTCCCTGAAATCCATAGTCGACAAACACACGAGCCAAATATCCGGCCCCCACCAAGCGAAGTCACGGGCAAAGTCGCAAGCAATTTTATGACGATTCTTCAACTAAACGAGATCAAATGGATTATTTGTTTAAAAATTGCTCGCGAACTTTCATCCCGTCGAAATATGGAGGCAAAGTCTTTCGCAAGAAAAAAAAATTAAGAAAAAAAAATCTTGAAAGGAAACGGTAATGATTGATTTCGTCAAAATCGTTCTTTAATAAAACGTAGAAGATTAGAGACGTGACGCGTCAGCGCGAGAGAAACCGTCGAACTTTTCAAATCGTCGTTTCCCAAGAACGAAACATTTTTATGGCAAAAGAAAAGGATCGACCTCCGCGTCTATGAATTCTGCGGAGACCGATGCTCGATTTTTCATTGAAAACTTAACCGCCGATGATAAAAGCCGTTTCGAAAATATCTGAAGTTACTTCGATTTTCCACGCGTCCTTAAAAGAGATCCTGAGTTTTCCCCATTGAAAAAAAAACACGACGTAAAGCTGAGTCCTGAATCTTTCGTTTTCGGCTTGACTTTTTTGGAGCCAGGATCAAGTAATCGGGTCGGTCGACCATTGTGTCCCGAGTGTCACGATCGGTCCTTCGCTATCTTCGATGAGCGTTCCAAGGGGTCGAACCGAATAAACAGAAAAAGAGATAGAATGAAGATAAAGCGAGATAAAGGGAGATCCGGTGAGACTCGTTCGTCATTCTTCGAGCTTGATGACTCAGAGCCATCGATCGGTTGATCCAGCCGTATAAAAAATTGAGTCCCTTTCTTCGTGTTAGGATCGTCGGCCAAAGCGAAATGCTTCGGTGCTGAGGTACGTCGTCCCGAGAGCGCGCCGGTAATCTTAAGCTTTTACTCGACGTGCGTCTCGCGTGGTCGACGGAGAGCTCCCAAGTATTAATAGATGACACATTTAGGCCGGAACCATTCGTTCGAACTGCCTTTATTTCGGTGTGCCTCGACTCCCCTCCCCTCCTCCCTTCCCCCGCTCTCTCGTACTACTCGACGCTCCTGCACCTCGGTTTGCGCCTGGCCTCTCCGGACAATCTACTTTTATCCCTTCCCCCACCATTTCGTCTATCTTCTTCTTCTTCTTTTCCCCTATCAATATTTTACCTCGCGAGACTGAACGGGAGACGAAAATTCTCCTACGCGTGAGAAAAACAGGAAGTTTATTTCGCGCCTGATCTTCCACTTCCCACGTTGGTTCGATCATTTTTTTTGTTTTATCGTTTTTTTTTTCTTTTTTCCTTTTTCAACTTCGCGCGTAGCAAAACTCACCCCGATCAATTTCCGGAACTAATTTCGTTACGCTGAAGTTCGCGGCGTTCGGACGCAACGAAAGTGTTTTTCTTTTTTTTTTTTTCAAAGCAGGATTTATACTTCGAATCTTCGGAAAGATCTATCTTTTTTTTTTCTTTTCTTTTTTCGAAAGTCGATATTTCTCAAGATTTTTTATTGATTTAAGAACTCGAATAGGTTTAAGAAATTGATCGAATTAAAGATTTTTATTATTGCTATTTTTTTTATGGCTAAAAGCAATGAGAAAACATGGATTTTTTTTTCTTCCTCCTCTTTTCGTCGTAATTTTATTATTTTTGCGTGTACATTCAAAATTTCAGTTTAGTCGAAACGTTAAAAAAAAAAGGTTCTGTACGATGACTACGATTGCGACCGCAATTTTGATGTGAAACAAAAATTTCAAGAAGATTATTAATCTGTAGGAAACTAGCTACCGCGCTGTGGAGATTTTTTTTTGAAATTCGAAAAAATGGCGGCAGTTTGAACAAAAAGTATCAAATTTGGCCCTTTTTTTCGACAATTTTTCGTAAAAAAAAATAGGAAAGTTAAAAAAAAAAGCTTCCAGAACACGATAGAGAATGACGTTAAAAATGTTCTCTCAAAATTGAAAATAGATATCTTCAAAAGTCTTCCTTTCGAGAGTGAACACCGTTTTGAAAAACACCATTCCGAGAAAAACTCGTTTGAAGATTGTAGTCCCGCTCCGAAACGCTGTAGCAACCGTAATAATTTGAATTTCGATTAAAAAATTTGAGAGTACGTTTAGAACAGTGTATACTATACGATAATGCAAAAAAGAAAGACGAACGATTTTTTTCAAAATTTCACACTGAGACGATCCCTTAATAGTGCAGGAGGGGTATTGGAGCGTACAAAAACACGAAAGAGAACCCGGTTTCGCGTAGTTATGTCTCTCGGGGTGCTCTCGAAGCGCAAAAGCGCCAGCAGCGTGAATCTTGTCCCGTTGGGGACGACAGAAATGAACGTACGATTTCCGAGAAACCAAACGCGAAGAGAGGAGAGAAGAGATCGTTGAAAATGGAGCCGGGGGATACGGGCTCGCCAAGGATTCACGGCGACTGCTCGTCTCTCGAAACGACGCATCTAGTTGCATCTGCGCCTCGAACTTGCACTCTTGAAACTCAATAGCTCGCTGAACAACTTCAAGCTGATAAACACGAGTGGGGTGAACGCGTGTTTTCAAGAATTCCGGAATCGGAGAATCCACGACGCCCAATAACATTTCCGGCTCCAAGTTCATTGATGACGTTACCTTCTTTTTTTTTTTTTTCGTTTTGTCGATTCGATGTCAAAAGGCGAAACGAAAAATTAATGGATTTATGAATGTGAAAAAAAATCGATAACATTTCGAAGAAACAAAATGGTCGAACGAAATCTTCTTTGAAATCTCTTTTCCTTGTCGATTCACTGATGACTCTCGGAAACAATTAAACAATTAAAGTTTATAGTAATTGGATATACAATTAAACTTTATATTAATAATTAAACAATTAAAATATATATTCGTTGAATATTACACGATTAAAATTTTATCTTTATCCCTGATTCAACATCGAACTTGGAATTTTTATAATCAACTCGATCTCTCAAAAAAAAAAAAAAATTCGCGCGGTTTATCGAAACAAAAACGTTTATTTTTAAATTACTGATATTGAAAATCAACATTTTTCAGCCAAATTTCTACAAATTCCGATTTTCTCCGTTTCAAAAATGACGAATTCGTAAAAGACCGTAAACAAATTTGAAAAATTGTCGTATCTTCGATACATTGAAAAAAATGAGCCCTTACATCCGAACCCCCAGCCCTGGGCTTTATGCGTTTACGACCACGTTTGAGTCCATCGATACGCAATAATCGTTCATAAGTAGCGAAGTGGAAAGCCGAAAGAATGTACGAAGGAGCGCGTGCTCGAGATAAAGAGGAAATCGGATGGGTGAAACGAAGCGCGTCGAGGGTGGGTCGATTATCGATTAACAATGCGGAGATTGATGCGCCGAGATGAAGCGAGAAGAGGAGGAGCACTTATGTCGAGGGGTCAGTCTGAACGACCGGGCATTAGATTCGCCACATTAAGAAGACGTAAAAGACGGGCCACGTGACGCGTCAGCGCGAGAGTAACCGTCGAACTTTTCAAACCGTCGTTTCTCGAGGACGAATCATTTTTATGGCAAAAGAAAAGGATCGACCTCCGCGTCTATGAACTCTGCGGAGACCGATGCTCGATTTTTCATTGAAAACTTAACCGTCGATGATTAAAGCCGTTTCGAAAATATCTCAAGTTGCTTCGTTTTTCCAAACGTCCTTAAAAGAGATCCTGAGTTTTCCCATTGAAAAAAAAAAAAACGACTTAAAGCTGAGTCTTGAATCTTTCGTTTTCAGCTCGGCTTTTTTTGGAGACAGGATCAAGTAATCGGATCGGTCGACCGTTGTATCACGAGTGTCACGATTGGTCCTTCGCTATCTTCGATGAGTGTTCCAACCGGTCGAAGCGAATAAGCAGAAAAATAGATAGAGTGAAGATAAAGCGAGATAAAGGGAGATTTCGTGATATAGGTTTTGTAAGGTTAGGTCGATCTTCTCCACATGACCTTAAAACACCTCACCCTTTTCCACGGTTTCGAAACTTCAACTTTCGTTGGATAAACAAAGGACCCAACTGATCTTCGATCTCATCCTCGAAACTTCGAAATTTCGAGCAACATTCGTTTGTAGACTTCACGCACGATCTTACCAACGTTCGTAAGACGAAGGATGGAAACACGTTTTTTATTTGCCTATCGTTACGGGATGAGTAATCGCGGCGAGGGCGATCCCTAACCCCCCCCCCCCTCCCCCCCCCCCCCCCCCCCCCCTCTAGATCTTTCTGTTCTGTCTGCATAAAAATATCTCGTGAGCACTTATCTCGGCTTATTAATATCGGTTATAGTCCCCGAGTCTCGTGGCCCGCCATGAGCTCATGGAGCGTGACACTCGGAGCATCCGGCGAATGCGCGATAGAATCGTGCGACCCGAATCAACCATCCTCGATAAGCGATCGCCCGTGTAGGTCGATATTATTGGTACAACATTATCGGTGGTAAGTTTAATGGCCGATGAATCCCGGTCACCGTAGCGAATTATGCGATTGAAACTACCGGAAACGTGGACGTTTTCCATCGTCAGGACAATTTAGATGCTTTTTGATTTTTTTAATTTTTTTGTATTTATGACTGCGGAAAAAAGTTTTTTGTTTAGGTTTATTTGGGTTAAAATTTCGATGTCAATCGTCACGAGAATTTCACTACGAAAAGATTCGTAAAGAAAAATAATTATTTTGATCGCGATTCGAAAATCGAAAAGAAAAATAAAATGAAAATGAAAATCGAAAAGAAAAATAATACGAAAATGAAAATCGAAAATAAGAATAAAATGAAAATGAAAATCGACAAGAAAAAAAATCGAAATCAGCAACTGAACCGATCAGACATTCGGATCCCGTCTTTAATCACAGAATTCATCCACTAAATAAAAATCCACAAAATAAAAATCCATCCACTAATTAATCTTTTGATATTTTTTTTTTTTTGCTTGAAGCCTGATGACGATTTCTATCGTAATCAGTTTCCAAGGAAGCGCCAGTTAACCAACGTAACGTCGAGATGTAAATTTTTCATCG
The DNA here is from genome assembly GCA_030523105.1 of Ophioninae sp. A BG-2022a. NCBI lineage: Eukaryota > Metazoa > Arthropoda > Insecta > Hymenoptera > Ichneumonidae > Ophioninae sp. A BG-2022a. The sequence goes on along the minus strand of JAPYZI010002689.1, from coordinate 3,069 downwards.
ACGATTTTGAAAGTCATCAATGTCCAATGAAACGACAATTGAGATTGAAGATTGATATTGATTGGAACAGGTCAGTGGTTTATTCAAAGGCGGCCGAGCTTCGGAGATCGTAATAAATTCGAATAAATTTTTCATCAGCGAATAACGAAATTGAAAGGATGATTATACTGACCGTTAGGAACGAGATTAGTGTGATCCATCGTGGTGTCCTGCAACGGCATGTTGGTGCTGCAACAAAGCGAATAAAAATCCGTATAAGTAAACGAACACGAGTGTTCTTAGGACCGTCACTTTTCCAAGTGGAAACATTGAATCCTCGCATTCCGAGCGCAAAGAGCTTGGTATGCGGGCTAATAAAAGGAGTCCCATAAGGGCTTCAACAACAAAATAGGAAAGTAGAGAAAGAGAGAGAGACAGAGAAGGGCAAAAAGAGAGAAAGAGATGAACAAACGAGGAAACGAGGTACTTCCAGTAAGCTTTAATATAGAACATGGTGGCTCGATGTTGCGGGCTAGCGCAGGCTAATTTCCATGAACTCCGTGGGTCGCTCGAGCAAAATGAATAATCCACGGGTATATGGCGGGAAGAGGCGAGCAATAGGGGTGTCAAGAGTGCGCTTTGGTCACCCGAGTAACCAACGTCTAAATCCGTCTTAAGGACTTGACAAATGAGTTTACAACACGGGTGTGTACCCCGCGGTGATTTCATATTCCGAAACCCCGAGCCCCGTTCTACAGGTATCACTTATCTCTGTCTATATTTATATATTGGGCGTAGTCAAAAGAAATCCATGATTCTTCCAATCGACGGCTTTAGTTATCCGTATCTCGCGTTACAAAAATCACGTTTCGTACTTATATAACTTTGGAACAGTTTTGTGATTGGATGACTCCAGAAAATAGTGGATTTCTTTTTACTACAGCTACCAAATACCACGTGTTCCAACTTGGAAATTATGAACTTCATGAAATAACATTTCCAAGAAATCTCGAGTTAGTTTCGAGCTGACTAATTTTTTTGGTGATCGAAGAAACGTATATTTGAAATAAAAACACGTCGGTCTTTTTAACGCCGCCAGTTGGAATTTTTGATCGACGAAAATTTGCTTTTCGAACGTCTCGTTTTAACTCGTGAAACTTTTGTTACACGGCATATTTGATCGGAACAGGACTTTCAGATAAGAATGAGGTGTAAAATAAAAATAGGACACCCGGTATGCTTTTGTATCGACTGATGAAGAAACCTAAAACAATCGCGATCACTTCCTGCCTGTAGGACACTATCCATCGACAATTTCGATATTTCACGTTCTGCTCGATCGATCGAGACGTTATCACGTCGCTATTTTTGCCATACCGAAACACACGATCGCTTTTTTTCACGCCGTCTTGTTACACCGAACCGAGCGAGTTGCCAATAAAAGATGTATTGAAATATCGGAAGTCCAATTGAAATTCACGTTACTCAACTTCTCCTGGTCGCTTATAAAAGTCACGGAAATTTTTCGAACGCCTTCAGTTCGCGATCACCGCGAGATTTTTCAATCCGTTTGCTGCTTTTACGTACGATATGGCGAAGGTTACGAGAATATTGAGTTTTTGAGAAAACTTCCTTTTCAATTTAGATAAAGAATAAATTATAATTATTTAAACAATTTAATTAAAAGCAAAAATGTATTTAAGAAAGAATGAAATATAATTATAAATTTAAATATTATAATAATTTATAGAAGGATTCTTAAAATTTATTTACAAACTCGTTATTCAATTTTTTTTAATTTGATAACAATAAATAATTAATAAGGATATTAAAAAAAATATTACTGTAATAAATAAAAATTAAAATAAAACTATTTTAATTCTTTTTTATCTGCGGATACCATAATGATAAATTTCTGAATCTTCGTTTTATTTCTCCAAACATGTTGAAAAATACGACAATATTAATTTTATACAAAATCTTTATTTCGTTTTTTTTTCGCAGCTTTATTTAAATTCATATTATCGATATTTATCAATTAATATAAATTAATTTGTATATCCTATTGCCGATGATTATTCGTAACTGAAATATGTCTTTGATTGTTGTTTAATCGTTTTAATCAGACAAGCGTTATTATCAGTCTATCAGGCTTAACGTTTGATTATTTCGATTGAAATATTTTTGCAGTTCGGAAATAAGTGTGCGACGCTTGGTCTCGTTTTGGCAATTTTGCCGAACGTTTTGGGCAACTACAAGGCTCATTCGTATCAGCATTTTCACGGGCCGGTTTGGGGACACCATCAAAAAATCACGTGGGTCGACAAACACGGGCATCGTCATTACGATTACGTAGCCGAGCCGAGTTACACATTTTCTTATGGCGTTAACGATCATCATACCAAAGACGTGCACACGCATAAGGAACACCGGAACGGTAATTTCTCAAATCATCATAAGAAATTACACTTTGTTTCAATTGCAGGAGAGTTTTGTATTTCTTTAAGTTTTTTTTTTTAATTATTTTCGTGTGCGTGGAAATGTCTAATCGTCATAATTAGTTTGGGTTTAAAATTCGCACCGATTTTCAATTTCAACCGGATTTATTTTGAATTTCAACCTGAATCGTTATTGTCCGATCGATCTAATTTATTTCGCTGACACGAATGCTAAAGACACAACAAAAAATCCAGAATTCTACCCTACACAAATTCTAAAAAAATAAACTCTAAAAAAACTCTGAATTTGTGTAGAGTATTTTCTTGATTATTCATTAAATAATGGATTTTTATATCAATAAAATATATCTCCTAACTCATTTTCTCCAAAATCAGCGACATTAATAATAATGATTATTATAATTAGACATTTAGTGTCATATCGCCGGTCCATGTCGATGTATTTTTATGCATTGAAGACAAATCCACCATTTAATTCGCCTTGAACTCTCCATTTCTAGGGATAAACGTCAAAAAAATATGCTAGGAATGTTTTTTCGCATTTTCCCCAGTCTAATTTTGCACTTTCGGCAAAAACTCGGGCATATTCGTAATCAGCGGAAAATTTCCGATCAAATATACGCTTTAAAGG
>JAPYZI010002688.1:0-21908 GCA_030523105.1 Ophioninae sp. A BG-2022a | reverse complement strand
TCATTTGCAACAAAAAATGTCCCATCAACTGGGGGTCGAAAATTGATGGTTATTGAGATATTGATGTTTTTATGTTTTCTGAAGAATTTCCTGACTTTCGGCCTAAAATAAAAAATTATGAAAAAAATACGCTATTATAAACAACGATTTGATACTTTTCTGAGAGACCAAGAGTTGGCGATTATTTAAAGACAAATTTTGCATCCAAATTTTACACAATCTGAAAATTAGAAAGCCTTAAGTATTTAATTTAACTAAATTTCTTTTATCTTTCTCCTGAATCTCTCTTTATTTCTTAAAAAAAAATGTATCGAACTGTGCGTACATCGCTAACTCTTGGTATCTCAGAAAAATATCAAATCGTTGTTTATAATAGCGTATTTTTTTCATAATTTTTTATTTTAAGCAGAAAGTCAGGAAATTCTTCAGAAAACATAAAAAAAACTTCAATATCTCAATAACCATCAATTTTCGACCCCCAGTTGATAGGACATTTTTTATTGCAAATTACCTCTACGATAACCCCTTTGAAGGAATAGGTCGAATTTCCAGTCACCCTGTGTGTATATGTACGTGGGCATTCCATCCCGATTCGCCCTGGCTTGACACGTCATCTCTCAGATTTGACCCGCGATTTTTTATGTTATTGTACTATCTCTGAAAGGCACTTGAGAATTTTTTCAGATTTTCGAAGAACGGTATGACGCCACAAAAATTCGAATAAAAATCCGAAGAAATTTTATCAATTCTACATGATGTCATGCATTTTTTTTCCTCTTTCATTTTTTTTCAGTTTTTTACGCACACCCACTTTTTTAAAATGCTCACAGTGTTTGATATGTAACACAAGATTTTTTTGATTTTTTTCCGATTTTAAAATTAGGGCGTTAATTTTTTGTTTATAAAAAATATTGTGAAGTCAAATCGTTCTGAAAAAATCTTAAAAAATTCTCGAGTGTCTTTCAGAGATAGTGCAATAACATAAAAAATTGCGGGTCAAATCGGAGAGGTGACGTGTCAAAGCCAGGTCGAATCAGCATGGAATGCCCCATATACACACATTAAGAAACGAGACACTTCATTTTATGTTTTACGTTGTACGTGAAAAGAGCGATGCAATTGGGTATGCGTGTGAGTGAGAAAGAAACGAGTGGATGTACATTTGCGTGAACGTCTCACGACGGAAGCTCACGTTCGGATTAGCCGTGACGTGTTTGCCATGTTAGTTTTCAAAAGCCAAGATGGTACTACGTGTAGGAACGACGGGAAGGCTGAAGGCGGAGGAGTACGAGATATCGTATGTGTGCACCGATTAAAATAAAACGTAAAGGAAGAAAAAATGAATTCGTACCCACGAAACATATAGTAGATTAATAGAAAGCTCATAAATATTCAAAGTCTCGTGTCAGTTGCGCTCGCTGGAGGCTCTCTCGAAATGAAATTACTCTGAAAAAACTGCGCTCACTTTTCTCTACCCCCGATATACCCCGATCGATATTTTTTCTTTTTTTTCGCGGCGTTCATTTTTTCACAGTTATTCAGATTGCATCGGGAAACTTAATTTCGTCCATAAGTGCTTGCTGTTGAACCTTTTATTTTCCTACAACGTCCATTTTTCGAAACACCACTTTAGTCTTGATAAAAAAAATCATTGAAAGAACCGAATCAGTCCGCCGGGTCAGCGTGCGAGATCAATTTCAATGAACAGTTTGAAAGAAAAAATGATAAAAAATAAGATTTCTAAATGTATGCAAAAAGTGTGGAATAAACATCGAGAGTTGGTGTTTTCGAGAGCACGAGTAAAACTTTCAGCAGCACCGTAATTGGATGTAAAAGTAAAATTGGAGAATTCACTCAAGGAAAGTCACCGGACTCAATTGACACGAGACGAAACTTTGCCTGTTGCAGACTCAGGAAGAAAATAATTCGTTTCTCAATGCTACATCGAGCCTGTAATAAAGGGGCCATATTTTCACTAAAGAAAAAGGGGAAAAACATTAATAAAATAAAATAAACTAAAGCGAGGGAAGAAAAATACAAACGTCGAGAGGGGCGAGTACGTTTGGCACAACAATGAAATTCTAAATAATCTGCATCGATAGAATGGCGCAGAGAGGGAGAGGAAGCGAAAAGAAAGAGCGGATGCATGGTGAGAGGCGAGAGAAAAAAAGGGTCGGCTTCGAATTTAAGGAACGGCCGACCCCAATTTTTATTGCTCATACATATATATGTTTGTAATAATGAATAACATTCGTAAATTACATTCGATCCATTATAGCTACTAATGAAACGGTTATAAATAATATATACACGTACATTCGTATGTATGAATCGAGGAAGAAAGGTAAGACGCATCGACGCGAGATATTCAAGTCACGTCAAATATTTCTACGTATAGTTGCGTTCCTAACTAAGTTTTAGTCTCCCCTTGAAAAAATAATTTCCGTTTCGATTTTTCATCCGAACATCTTCGTGCACTACGCATTAATATTATACACCGCGAGAAAGCGAAAAAATAAAACAGAAACGGAAAGAAATTGAGATGGGGAGGGAGGCGATAATTGTAACGAGGGTATAGGAAAGTAACTAGGGAATCGACGCGCTAGTAACGCTAGTAAAGATTTGTTTGTCTGGTAAAATTCTAGTACCAATAGTAAAACACTAGGAAAAATCTTCCACCGTACCGTCGTACATATAAACCGCTATATTTATTGAAGTTTACTAAAAACCTTACGGATTTACGGCGTTGAAATTTGAATCGTTCGAACGCAACGATTCTCATTTCTTCACTTTTATTATCCAAATGTTTTTTGTGAAAGCGATGACTGCAATTCTTTGATGAAAATATGATTAATCGATTGAAAGAATGAATTTTTCGTTGCCTTTCAACGATGCAAAATCTAACGTCATATGGATTTGTTCCATCGAAATACACTAACGGAAAAAATTATAGGATTTTAAAAAATATTAAATTTTAGCGGTTTTTCAAATGGCTGCATCGTCGTCGAAAATTTCCGTATCAGATTAAACAAAAAAGAAATTTGAAGCTTGAAACAAATATGAAAAAGTGAAAAAAAGATTTTGTTCGTTTTGTTCAAGATATGAGCATTTGAGAACAAAAAAAGTGATCCTTTAATTTTGTTCAAAACTTTGATCGAATGAAATTTAAAAAACGGCTCAATGGATTCAGCTGAAACTTTCTGGGGTTTTTTGGGATATATTGAACTATAGAATGCACGCTTCAAGTTAATGGTATCCTCAATCATTTCCATTTAGCCGGTGATTTTCCAAAAAAAAACCTCAACACCCTTTTTTCCAGATTTTTCAAAATGATGTGGCGTATTCAAATTTTTTTTTCAGAAAATGAATGATTTGTCTTTGTAGAGGATTTATTCAAGTTTCCGAAATTCACCCTAAACCTTCTGTGCGAACATTCGATATTCAAGTTCAATATTTTAGCGAAAAATAGACGTATTGAGATGTAAAAAAAAAAATTGAAGATGAATGAACAAGGTATTCGAATCTTTCAGTGAATTAATCGAACAAATTTTTTCCAAGTCCGTGGATCAGAATGAAAAACCGAAAAAGTTTGGAAAATTTTCTTTTCTCGGTATTCTTCAGGATTAAACGATACACACGGCTTTGAAAATATTTTAATCACGGTATCTCGAAACCAGAGACTTCAAGCTTCAAATTGCTTTTTTGTTTAGTCCGATACGAGAATTTTCGACGAAGATAGAGCCATTTGAAAAACGGCCAAAATTTGACTTTTGGAAATCTTTTAATTTTTTCCGTCAGTATAATATTCGTTCGTGCGACTTGTAAATCCATGATTCAATTGATCATTTGGTTAATCGTTTATTGATTGAATATTATTTGATTTTTATGAGTCTTGGTTTCTTTTCTCCTCGGTTCACTGACTGAAAACCACACTTCTTCGCAGTGATGCAGTCGATGCCCAAACGACTTAAGGAATTGCTCTTTGTTGAATGCCATTTCATGACCAAACTGGTTTGGAATTTTGCCTTGTTGGCGAACGTTCCTTTTTCAACGGCATGATTTCAACGATTGATTATTATTATTAAATTGTAAAAAAGCATCAAGAATTTTGAGCGGTACGTTTCATATTTGAGCTTGTAAATATCTACGCGTCAAGTGCTCGATTTTTCATAATTCTTAATTCAATTGACGCCTCTTCTGTTACAACAATTGTTCATTAAATTGGAATGGTTAACTCAAATTAAAGATTCGTTAATGTCAAGTTTATTGAATTATCGCCATGAAATCTCAGAACAGAAAGGAAACGAGTGTATGAAAACAATTATGAATATGATCCAACGTAGAAAGTATCATTACACTATAGACGAATTGGTACGAAACGTCCCGATCGCGTATTTTATAATAGAAGAAAAATGAACAAAGTGGAGAAATCTTAGTCGTATAATATCACGAGTCTGTGGTGAGAAGGCGAAAAAAACGTTGATACCTGTGTTAGGGTGATTGCAAAGAGCTTCTTTTTCTAAAGGAACCATTAACATCTTTACACCTAGTTGGCGAAGAGAAAAAAAAACAGTCCACGCCTGGTCAACGTATTTCATCCATGAATAGTTTAAGTGTTTTTTCAACGACATTCAGTGCTCGATAAAACCGCCAATTTTTTGGAAATTTCATATACGTGAACATCAACAAGCTCATTCAGATGTGAGTTGATTTTTGAAAATCAGGAATGTCTAGAAAGCTTCACTTTTCCGTGTTTTGTTTCGAAAAACTCATATTTACAGCCAAATTTATTTATTATCTTGGAATAATAAATTTTTATTGAGAAACGTTTGCTGTTAAAAATTGATAGGCATCGATCGATATCGATCAAGGTGTCGATTGCGAGCTCGATGACATCAAATTTGTTGACACGAATCTTCACGAGCTGCGTAACGGTGCTGCGTTGAAATTCTTGAAACACGACTATTTCTCACTCATCTGTTATGCCGCGTGACAAATACTTGTTTTGCATGGAATTGGAGCACCGCGAGTATTCCGCAGTGACGAAACAAAGCGCACTTCTCGCTCAACTTAATATTTAAAAAAAATCATCGTTTCTAATTCCACTTTTATCATAAAAATTTGTACTTCGTTGGAAACAAAAAGCATATGCCGCAATACGAGAATTTTTCTTGACGCCAAGGTGCGTGCGAGTGAGGAATTTACGACCGCGTAAGACCATAGTTTTTAAGCAATCAATGAAACGTTTAAGAATTTAGCACCAGTGATAGGTACCCAAATTAACGATTAACGATAAATTAACGATAACGATATTGAGAGGAATCGTTTATACAGGGTCTATCTTAAATACTAGTCTTCCGTTTCTGAGCACATAGATTTTTTTTTCTCACGCAAACAATTTTTTGAAAATGTCATCCGACGACTATTGGCCGAAATATTCACGGGTAATTTTCGAAGCTGAAGAAGCAATGACAGAGTAGCCTTGGCATTGTGCCGAATCGAGCGTAGGTTCGAATCCACGTTCAAGCGAGCGAATTTTTTTCACTTTTTTTTCGATGTACAATGAGAAACGAGTATTGTTTCACTAATATTATTAAGTAATATTTATATATCAAATCAAATAGAATTTTTTAAAACGACTATCAGAATGTTTCGAACCCAGAGTGGACGAGTCTATTCAACTATTATTTTATCTTAGCAGTTATTCAGCTATCTAATGGCATACCGAACTTCGAGATAAGCCTTTTTATTATTTAACGAACGTTACTGAAACGTTTTTTTATTGTCCATTGAAAAAAAAGTTCGCCTGACCGAAAGTGGATTCGAACCCGTGTTCACTCCGGTATGCTCCCGAAACTTCCGTGCGGCAGTTCACCCAGAAGCGCTCTATACTCGTGAATACCTCAGGCAATTTCAGTACATATTTTTTAAAAAAGGTTATCGATTGCGTAGCGATACCCTAAATGTTTATAAACGAAAGACTTGTAGTCGGGATACACCCTGTATATATATACATACATACACGAACACACACATCCAAACACCGGCACAGCCAGAACAAAAATATATACATAACCTCCAATCCGCAAAACACACATATAAATTGTAAGACGAAAAGTCACTGAAGTATAATTTGTGTGTACGAGTCTCAGTGACTTCATTGAATCTCACCTGTGGAAAGGAAAACCATCAATTATTTATACGCAAATAAAAAAAAAAGAGTATCATCTCGCCACGCATTTTATCATGTATGTATAAGTGCTACGATCGATCCATGGACGACGTGTAACAATATATTGCTCGCATACGTGACGAGTGTAGGAAAAAAAAATAAAAGTCTCCGGGATGAAAAAAAAATGTAGTGACGAAGAACGGAGATAAGGACGATTATTAACGATAAAAATTGAAGGAAAAGTTAGAATAACGAATGTTTATCAAGCGCGGTACGAAATATACCGAGTATATGTATGTGGAATAGAGTAATCGATTTGAATAAGCGCTGACAAACAAAAATATGTTCGCCGTATATTTCGCCTCATCGTATCGTCTGTGTCACAACATATCCAAGCGACAATTACAGCTTTCATCATCCTTTCGTATTGCCCGACGCGTTGACAGAGGAAACCATAGATGTCAAATTCTTTCCAATTACGGATAGACTTTGATAAAGAAATACATCATTATTCATTAGTACGTGTTGTACAAGTTGCAAAGGATTTTTACAAAATCCGGGAAAAGAGGGGTTAGATATCGAAGGAAAATTTGTGCGGTCGAAACATTTTTTTACGCGAAGCGATAAATCCTCGAGTTATCGAAGAATTTATTGAATATGGTCCAGAGATGACGATTAATTAATGTACGTTATTAATTAGAGTTTTGCAGCAAAAGTCTATTTTTTGCGCATTCAAACTTCAAGAATATACAACAAATTTAATTGAACCGAATTAAGTATTTGTCACAATTTCACCAGAATTAAATAAAATTTCGTAACAACAGTATAACCTCTATTTGTTACGGTTATTCATTTGAAAAAATGTTGATCTCGCGCTTATTCGAATTAATTTACGTACAAATACGTTCCTCACGATGTATACTTCAGTGTGTGACATTCCGTAGCATCGGAAAGCCTGTAGGTTATAATTATCATAGAATCTAATGTGGCGCCGATTTTTTCGAATCGTGTGAAGTTGGCTGAGCGAGCCAATATGTAATAACCTCGAATCTTAATTTTTCATAACCTCACACGTTCCATTTTACTATTGTTTCATTTAATTCGTAAAAACAGTAGGCTGCAATGATTGGAGAATAACTATTCGGCAATTTACTTGGTCATTGCGTATCAACAATGCAAATTTAAGTACCGTAATTTGCTCCCCCTGCGCAGTTCAAACGAACGACTTTGAAAGTGTGTTGAAGATGTTTTAATTAGTCAGTCGGATGAAATATCATAATGATAAAATTAAAGAAAAATATTTTGCAAAGCCAGAGACTTGCATTCGCGAATTCGCCGCAACGAATTTTCTTACCGAGTTTCGCAATCGTGAAAGGAAAAAAGTTATCAGTATAACGAATACCGTCGCTCGTTCGCAAGAACAAGGAGGAATGAAAAATGAACAAAACAGTTACACCCGCATCTAATAGTTTCGTTGCTCAAACGTTGTGCGTTAATCGATGGTATGTAAGGTATGTTCTCTATTTACTGCCATATATAGGTATATTATAAATAAAATGAAAAAAACGAAGCTAACGTACGTTCGTTTCGAACGACGATTGCCATTGTAATAAATTCACAAAATAGCTTTTGTCTCGCGTTAGATATCAACATTGCCGAATAATGTAACAGGCGAAGAACTATTTTTCATAATTTTTCTTTAATCATACGTTTCAACAAATCGTGTTCCAGTCTCCGATACTTTTTTGTTCTTTCGCTGTTATTGTACCTCGTCGATATCGAATAATACATATTTTTCAAATTACAGCGCGACTAAAAAATACCATAACTTTTACAAAGAATTTCATTTGGAGAATTCTTTATTTTTGTACCCTTACTCTTTATTTCCGTAATTATTTTCTGAAAATAATAACGAAAATAAAAATCTATCCGCACTGCTACATTTCCGGATATGAAAATCTGTCAAAAATATGTATTGACGTTTTAATATTCACATACTGATATTTCCAATAGTCAAAGATTGGTGGGGTTTAATTTTACCCTGAACAATGAACGTCCAATATTTTGCAAATAAGCATCGATTCAATTTAGAAGTATAATCAATTCAAAAATTCAACACGCACACCGTTTTGTGAAGCCTTCTGAGTAATACCATTCAATACGCGATGACAAAATTCTCAAATTCTCGAGTTCCTGCACCCAATACTTTGGACAGATAAACATTGAGCATTCTTCAGTCGCGACGAGGAAGCGAACGCGAAAAAACTGAAAAGCGGTGACTAAAAGACGATTGATAAGTTTTTGAATTTCTTAAAACTGCTCGATAGTCAAGTTGTTCGCCTACGTTGAAATTCGCAGTCACAAATCATATATAAATACATACATACACATACACACACGTATGGAATAATCATTTTATTTTTCACATGCTCAAATGTATTATGAAACAAAAGAAGAAAAAAAATGAGATACGAATGTCCTTCAAACGCGCAAAAATAGACATACATCGAGAAGGACAATTGTACGGCGCACGTATCATTGCTTTTCGGTGCGCAACGAACACGGACTAAAAGCAGAAAGAATATAACAAAATAATACACGATATACTGAATATACGCGGTCATCATTACAACATTCAACGAACAGTTCTCACAATACATCTATAGAACATCGCGTAACGAATAATAAACACTAAGTGTTCGGAGTTAAGTTATTAATTAACGAATGGTAACTCGTTGTAAAAATAGCGTTTCTAAATACCTGCCCCGTATTTAAAAAAAAAATAATAAACAAAACGACGCAAAACAAAAACAAGAAAGACGAAAGAAAAAAGATAACATATACCGAAAACACGTCGAGCGTTGCAACTAAAGCGTTATCGGGGCAACGAGTCAACTGTTTCACTCCACGATTGTATCCTAGATTATTGTACGGTATGGGAAGAAAAAACAAGTGTAACCGAAGACAAAATTGATGTGACGTGGCGATAAGAAAAACTGATGAAACCCCGAGCAATTGGCGCGATGCCCCGAATTAATAATAAAAGTGTAAAAGACGATGAACAAAAAACAACAAACTTTCTACATAACAGGTGTATATCTATAAAAATTGATGAATAAACTTGATTTTTGTATAGACGCTTAAGATCCATCCTTCATTTCCTTAGGTTGATTCACGTTCACGAAAATCCATAACGAATATATCCGATGCCCGGAAAATAATTTATTCGTCATTTTAACTTCACAAGATATGTGTATACCAAACTACTGATGCTTATACATGTCATTCACAGCCTCATCAGAATTTGGACTATCTTCGCCCGCAGCCTTTATTCGTTTATCATCACGCAGTTTCCTCAACTTCTTCTTCATCGCCATTGTACCTGTCAAAATAATGTTATATTATTTATTCCGAAAATCCACTCTCGTACTGGATCAACACGACGTGACCAAATTTTGAACCAATTATTGAATATACGAATCACGTAGAGGTTATGTAAAAGTCGTAGTTTCAGGAAAATACGATTTTTTTCTAGATAAATTGTCCACCTTTTCGAACTGACTTTTTATCGTTCTATCATATTCAAATCAAATAATTATGTTTTAAAATCGAAGTTAATTTTTTATGTATTCGTGTCCGAGATGCATAAGTAAATTTCCCGAATCGAAATTGCTGACTAGAGATATTTTCAGAACACAAATGTGCGTTGGGTTATAAAAGCGAGGTTTTTTTTTTGCATCTCGTGAAAAACTTCCTTTTCGACTGATTGAACAGAGATTTTAGGAAAAAGCAACAACTCGCTACTAGGTTCATAAAATTTGACCAAATCCTTCACGAATTATTTCTTTTTATCAGTAAAAAAGGGTTGCTATACTAACAAACGATCGTTTGCCATAACTCAGTTTTTTTCTTCTGCGCACTTGGCACAACGTCGACCCTGCAAGGATATAAATAGAAGCATGAAAAAAAGGAATACAAGAATCTACATGTCATATCCACAATAAAAATAAAACTTTCGTTCTCCACTTACCTATCATTGTCAACACAGCTTCGGTGTCTCTTAAGGATATTTACGAACTCGACGGCTTCGTCACTCGGCCGCGGAAATAAAGTGATTTCCAGAGTTTGCTTCGTATACAGACAAGCAAATTCTTTGTAACGTATCTGTGTATGCGAGAAATTCGTTAAATAGAAAATTAAAAAAGTTAAACTGTTATAAATTGATGATTGGGTACAAAAATATCCTTAGTGCCATGAATCAGAGATGGGAAAGTCTCGCTCTCGTAACCCTTTATTATTTGTAAAAAAATCATTGCTCTACATGAAAAATATCGTTACTAAACAAAAAATTAAAAGTATTGTTGGAACGAACGATAATACGCTGAAGCTGATCAAAAGCACGAAAGGTGTTTCGGCCATGATAATAATTTACAAACTTATTAAGATTTATTTTTGGGTTTGTTCGTGAGATCAATTTTCCTCAAAATAAACTAAAAGATATATAAAATCGCGGAGAAAAAATACTTAAAGAAAAATATTGGAAGAAAATCATATAAAAAAAAAGTAACCAAATTAACTGTCCAGCGTTATTTCCAAAGTTTCGCACTTCTAGATACGGCGCGAAAATGTTCATAGAGTGCCCAAAGTCCTGTACGAACTAACTAATAAAGGAATAACATTGAGCATTGATGAGCCAACCGGCAAGCACCTCTGAATAAAGGCACATGGATATCTATAAACATGCCAAATCTTACCGAAGCCAACAGCTCGCAGATTAGCCACATCCAAAGCGACGACTGTGACTGAAAATGATGGTTCGAGTCGGTAGACAAAAGCAACGAACCAGGCACGAGTGAAATGTGTATGTAAATCCTAAAAGAATATCAAATGTCGTAAATGCCTCAATTAGAACCGAAACATTATCAAAAGGGAACAAACAACGTACCAGTTAAAAAAGTGCAGCATGAACATAAATCTTGTGACTCTTCTGGCAGCTCTCGCTCTGGACAGCGTCATGAGAAGTTTACAAGTCATCAGTAGAGTCACGTCGCAAGCTTTGTAAAACAGCAGTGTGACAAGAGCATCGGGCCACCTAATCAGCAATAAAGACGTAGAAACTGTTAACCGCACATTTGAAACAAGACCCAACAAGCTTCCGGAAGACACTCACGTTGCAGAAAAAAGTTGTAGCAAGAATATGATATGAGTGCAAACCTGATTGCATTTAAAACTTATGCGAAGCTAGAAAAAGAATTATCAAAGCTGGCAATATTTTAATTTGGTATTTGATCGCTTAAACATTGTCTTGTAAGATAACATGCTGAGCTTATTTTCAGTCATTTCAACACTATCACAAATATCAGAAAATTGCTATACTGGTTGGTAAGTTCGTTTTTTACTGTCTACAACCAAGATGTGTATAACTCGCATTTATATCTATCTGTGCAAAGTTGGCACGAAACGGATAAAGGTATTATTCTAACTCTTGCCAATATCGAAACAAATGCTCCTTAACTCGCTTGCAACGCAATCCATCATGTAGATGCTGGAAAGAGTATAAGACTCTTTTCAAATGAAAAACAGCTTGCAACACTTTTCAATGTTTATAGGAAATCTTTTCAGTATATACTAAATGCAAAGCAGTTGCATTTACTCCAATCATTACCATACACAACTAGGACCAAACGATTCGTCTTAATTAAAAAAAATTAATAAATAATATACATCAAATGAGAGATCTCCCATCAAAATATACTGTGGAAATACTTGTGAAACGATGAAGCAGGTACACTGGAGGCAAAAAGTAGATTGGCCCATCCACGTAGCCAACTACCATGCGAGAATGCTTCAACGGCAGCTTGATGAAGATAAAACGTCTTGTGCATTGAGAAGGCCATCTTATAATCGTTGTTCCTGCGCCATGGACAGTCTTGTTTCTCAGATGCATAGTACGCAAGAAAAAACATGCTGCAGATGGAGAAACTGCAGCACCAGAGTCCCTCGATCAATCTTTTTCTCTCTATCATCGGGTATCTCATTCGTCGCAAGACCAACTGTTCTTCGAATTAAGCAAGTTGCTATTATTAACAACGGTAACGGGGTACATATGGATTCGTAAAAGAGGGTACGTACGTTGAGAAACTTTTTATAAGCGTAGTACAGCATGAACCATATAGTGAATATAACGATTGATGAAAAGTCATCGCTCGCGTGATTATCCTTTTTCGTTTCCTCGTAACGAGGTTTGCTCGGCAAGAAGAATGTAAAATGAGTGAGGTGAAGTAACGAGTAAATTCGAAGACTCCAAACGCTCACAATCTCCTCCAAGATCGGCATCTCGCGTAATTGCCAACTGCAACCGCATTTCAAAGAATATTGGTCGTCGTGACCCTTTGTCTATTTTTCGTATTTTTTAGGTACGCGACATACGTACTATCCAGAAAAAATAGAATCGCTTCACGATCGCAATAACGAGACATCCGTATCATCGATCATTTTGTAAATCGCTGATCACTGATAAGTATATAAAATACGAAAGTGTCAAAGTTTAGAGGTTATAGCGAACGGTAAGGTCAATACCAACGAAGTCTGACATACATAGAAGCAGTGCAGCCAGATCGCGTGCAAACCTTACCCTCTCTCTAGGGTCTTACACGCCGACCACACAATCATAGGAGCGCCTGTCCGTAAGCGAGTGACGCTAGAGTTCCCCGGAGAGAACCGAGGGTGGTCGAAATTTGGCTTTGGGCTCGAGGCGAATTATACGCGAGCGGTATAGCGTACTGGTACTGTACTGCACCGGTACCCGTACAGTGGATGTACGCTGTACTTCCACGCTACCAGCACCGTGGTAGCAGTACATGAATATTTCAAAAATGTATACCTAGTTCCACGGTAGCTTCACGGTGATCACCGGTACCAGTACAGTAGGAGGTAATGTACGCACGTATGCGATGGTCACAGTACCGGTACAGCGCTCTGCATTTGCAGTAAATTTGTGCTACTTGGCCATCTCCGTAGCGCGACAAAGCTAATTACACGCATTCTAGGAATTGTATGGATTTGTGAGATTACAGTTTCAGCTGTTAGTAAAGAACTTTGATTATAGCGAATGATGAGAGTCCATTTTATTTCATTGATTTTTTTTTACCCAATTGTTGATAGAAACATCCACGAATATAAACAAATGTAAAGCAAAGTAACAGTTGGCATCACGATACTGGGGGCAGTCCGCGATTTGTACCAAGAGATTTGTGATCCATGATGAGCGATATTCAATGGAAGGTTCACTTCCCTAGGGTCTTTCTGGTGTACCTCAGTTCCCATTGCATAGTACTTATCGCCCGTTCGCGCGCAGTGAGTCCAAACCGATAGGGCCAGTTTCACAACATCCGTTTAACCGAGTTAGAAAGTGTCTAATAGATTGTTTTTATTAGGCTAAACTTTGTCGACAGTGTGAATTTCACCTTAAACGTCAGCTAATATAAAGCAAGGGCGGTAATACGCCGCACTCCTCTAGCTTTCTGCTGGTGCAACCAGCGCGTACGGTGCAACACAGGTGTGCAACAGGTGTGCACGATCGTCCGATCTCGTGTAGTTTTAAGAGAGAGCCGCACACCCCTCCGTCCGCCGATCAAACTGATAGTTTCCCATGGACTTTCTAAACGGCTGTTCAAAATTTCATTAAATTTGACCAAACAATGTCAAATTGATAGACAAACGGCTGTCTTCTCCCCAAATGTATCAAATCGAAACAAAATTACAGATTGTATTACCACACGAGCGTTGTGATGAAAATGCGGAAAAATAAAAAGTTTTGTTAGGAGACTTTGAAGGGAAAAGAGCCGCGCAACCATATTAGAAAAACACATTTTGAGACCTCATCCATTTGATTCTATGATATATTTTAGGAGATCCATAGGAAACCATAACCTTTAGATATTTTTTCACGATTTTGAGGAAATATCGTCCGACATTTGTGACAGTTAGTTCCGACAAATGCCGGGGCGCTGCAAATCTCGAATTTTCAGTGTTACATATGTATGCATACATAGTCATACACGAAGCCCGTTGACGCTTCCCGGACGCTAGCGACAATATTGCCTCGTGGCAGATAGCGGTACCTCGCACTAATTTTGTTTTACCGACGAGAGCCGAGACTGCGTTGAAGTTTTATCGCGGGTGTGGCCGTGGGGGAGAGGGCGTTCTCTCTTAAGCATTACAACTACACTTACATTTTTTGTGTGATCTTTTCCCCAACATCGTGAAGTAATTTTACTACAATATTGCTGTGGAAGTGCGCGCCCTTAGCCTCTTGTGGGTGGGATTCAGTATTTTATAATCGCAATTTCCGCGTGTGATATTTCGTTGTTGAGTAGCTTGTGCTTTGACAGACGTGTCGCACGAATGATTCGTACGGGCCATTGATGAGCGTGTACCTAATTTGCTTACTGAATGTTTGCGTATCTAGGTTATAGAAGCGTAAGATAGTGAACTGCACAGAGGAAGCCTTCCTACATTCGCAACGATGGTAAACGTTTCAGACACTGTTTTATACCTCTTTCACACCCTTCGATAAGACTGATTATACAATGTTTTGCGTGTTCTACAGATGCAATTCATGCTACTGTTCAGCCGTCAAGGGAAATTGCGATTGCAAAAATGGTATGTCGCCCATCCCGACAAGCTAAAGAAAAAGATTACGAGGGAATTGATCACAACGATACTTGCGCGTAAACCCAAAATGTCGAGTTTCCTGGAGTGGAAGGACGTTAAAGTTGTTTACAAAAGGTACGTCATACATAAGAGATTGTTGGTTAAATTATTCTTCGCGTTGCTGTAAACTTTTTTCTCAATATGTGTACATTTTTATGGAACTCTGAAGTAGCAATCTTGATAGTACGTTTTATCTGGTTCACATAAGGTCTCCTTTCAAAGTTTTGAGGTTATGCCCTTGCTCTTCGATGCTTAGCACAAAGTATTGCTGATTAAGAATATTATGAATATCTAGGCAATTTTCAGACAGTTTTCATGTTGCAGATTCAACATCATGCAATATTGTGTCGAATGGTGCTTCGGTTGATAGTACAAAGTATCAATGATTACAGTAAAACATACATCGTCATATCCAAAAGCAAAGATTTTTCCTATAGAATGAAAACTAATCTTTTTCCAACCGAATCGGACCGTTGAAACTTCACCAAATTATATGTACAGTCTTTTAAACACATATGTATATCACTATGCCTTTTCTCGGAAGCTGTCAGAAAATAAATTAAAACACGAGTAGATAGCGAGTCCCCCTACTCTAAGATACTTTCTATAGACAGTATTGGTCGTCATCCGTTCATAGTCGCAGACGGAAATGTGTTGTCCAGAAAATATGTTAAAAGCAGAATAGCTTATGGCAAACGAGTTTGGACTGTGATTGAGGCGGTATATATTTTCAGATACTTTCAGGTTACATTTTGCCATCATCGTCCGATATATCTATACTAATAATCCAGAGATAACATTTTTTTAAAGCAGACTCAGGCTCTCAAAAATCTGGGGCTATTTCTATGAATATTTTCATCAGAGGTTCACGGCCAGAATACGTTAAAAAGTGATTTCAATAATAAAAATAAGAATATATACACTGCAAAAAGTACTGCATTACGACAATGCAAAATGCAATGTTATTAGAATTAGTAGAAAACACCCTGGTAAAGCAAGATGGTTATTAAGATTAAAAGTGCATGATTGAAAATGATGCATCGTGCTTCATATCATGAACTGTATATTTATAATTCTATAAAGTCTCCTCTTAAATTGGTTTTCAAATTGGTCATACAAACCGTGATCAAACAAACTCTGTCTCCTTACCGTATTGTAGTACTGACAGTACTATTTAAGTGTGAAAAGATAATCGTACAAACATTGAAGTTTCTTAACATTAGCGAGATAAATATTTAAAAATGGAGAAATTGAAAATAGCACACTTCTATATTTTGACAATGTATATACGCAAAGCTGCGATTGTATCTAATTAATAAAGCAGAGCATTATTTCTCCAAAATATAAAGAGAAAAAAAAATTCCATTGCGTTTATACCAAACTATCATTAATTGCTTTCCCTTGAGGAAAGAATTGAAGAGTTATGCCTTAAAATGTGATCTCTTCTCTGGGTTACGAGCCAATTGAATAATCGTATTGAAATTTTTACTTCAAAGAATCTGTGCCGAGCTAAGGAAATAGTTAACACATATGTGCGATTTATTACAGATACGCAAGTTTATACTTTTGTTGCGCCATTGAACAAAACGACAACGAGCTTCTCACCTTAGAAATTATACACAGATACGTGGAACTATTGGACAAATACTTTGGAAGTGTGAGTTTCACCAGTTTCGCCATTATTGAAAATACGTTTATCGAGGATGTAACTCAGCTATGCTTAAACTGCTTTTATCTTTACGTTACGCTCTCGCCATGCCATGCTCGCTACACCAGGTGTGCGAACTGGACATTATCTTCAACTTCGAGAAGGCATACTTCATCTTGGACGAATTATTGGTCGGTGGTGAGATACAAGAAACGAGTAAGAAGAACGTACTGAAGGCGATCGCTGCTCAAGATCTACTCCAGGAGGTTAGTTATGGCAATGAACCCCTAGAATTGTGACTTGTCTATCCTCAACTAGCTACTCCTTTCTTGCTGTGTTACGGCGAAGTTGTAAATGGCTGAGGACTCGAAATAACGCGCAGCAGTAATCGCATGGCGTGCGTGCGCGTTAATTTAAGGAAAAAAAAAAGAAAAAAGGAAAAAACCAGAACAAGGCAAAACAAACGCACGCCCACGAGAAGCCATTTATTCGTTAACTGAATCGCTGATTTTCGAGCTCCGTTTATATTCGTTCTCTTCTTATTCTCCTGTCTTGGGATTTTCTCTGATGACGACTGAAACTGTGACTCGTCGCACGAATTATTTGCCGAGAGTCATAATAGGCGATATACCTTTATTGCCGTTTACAAAAAGTACAATGTTTGCTTGTTAGAGGCTCTTCGTTGTTATACCGTATACAGACGCATCAAACTATTTTTTTTTCTCTCAAGGCTGTAAAACGCATATCGCTGCAGACAATGTTCAAATGCATTCATTTGTACTTTTTCTTCTCTTCATTTCTCTTCCGATCGTTGTTCAATGCGAAGATTATGTTTGTTTTTGTTTTTTTTTCTTTCCATACTCAGTATTACGCCTTCCGTCACGATAGGGTTATATTCCTTTCGCTCTTTCGTTTGCGGCGTGGCACGAATATTTTTGCTCTATCGATAAAAGTCAATAATTAAGAAATGATCGCTCGTTATTTTCATCCAAAAAGTAATTATGGATTTTTTGCGTATCTCTTCCGAACCCAGAACGCAACGATGAATACATCTGCGATAATAATAGTGGATTTAGGCTGGAAAAATGTTCGTGCTTGAAATCCGGGACACTGTGGCTGCTAAAGGCTAATAATAATTATCATTTTTATTTGAACAATCACGCGTCGTAAACTTAGCCAATCGTTACATCATGATATGATCTTCGATACCGTCCAGCACGACAATGCATAATACTTTGGGCAAAGTGATATCAAAGAAGTGTTTTTCTTTGACGGTGTTGCATTCCTCATTCGCACAGTCCCTTGTACAAATTAGTCATACCGGTTTTCGTTTTAAAACTTGCACACGTGCAAAACACGTTAATTGTACATAGGAACGTCTTTGAATCGATTACCGATGAATGTCACTGATATCACACGTTGACCGTCGAATGAAACAACGACACTCATCATCATTGTGTGTAAAGAATATCCAAGACCGGAAACGACAAAAGAAAAAAAATGTTTCTCCTCGCACGCATGGACCACTCGTGTGTGCACGTATTTCTGTGATCATATAGCGAAAGAAATTATGAACCGAGTAGCCATTGCCACGAAGAGGAACACGTTCGTGTATAAATAATGTTCTTCGAAACGTATCATTTGCACATCAAAAGAACTATAGACGATTCAGAAAAGCTTCATTCTATCTCCCACTGTGTTTTTTTTTCTTTTTTTTTTTTTTTTTGAGTAGTGGCGATTCGCAGAAATTACTTTCTGATTGTTGTTATCGTAGTTGCTAATTGCGTAGCATTTAGAAAAAAAAAAAAGAACAGCCCCTCCCTCTTGTTATGAATATATGTGCTATATATCGTTTTACTTTACATTTCGTAATCGAAACTATATTTCTAAAGATTTAATATATTGTGTAACACGCATTTGTGTAACGAGCGTCAAGGGTAAATTTATTACAGGGTTTTGGATAATGATTCAATTATACTTGGTCGAGGTTTACGTCAAGGGATTCTATAGAGTATGTTACGTTATTATTATTATTATTTTTTTTCGTTAAGATTTCAACCATTTTCGCCTAACACGATAAAAAAACAAAATGATTATTTATAAAGTTTATTTTCTTCTGAATTCGCATTTGGGAGTTGAAACGTTGAGGCTTCATTTTTTCCGAACCGCAAACGAATTACTTGCGCTATTATTTTATTATTTTAAATGAAAAAAATAATAAAATAATAGCGAAAAAACTTTTTCTTAGAATGGAAAATTTCGTCCCCGAGCGTAAGCACGGGTACGCGGTACTTACGAACTTTATGATACCTCGATATTTGAAGAGTACCTTTATATTTTTTTTTTATGATACTTCGATATTTGAAGAGTACCATTAATATTTTTTTTTTACCTTAATCACGCAACATTGTTTATCATAAATATGGCACAAATTGTACGGCCAAAGTATTATAAGAAAAATGCAAGTAGAAAAGACATTTTTTAAACATTTTCTTTCTCAGGCAATAATGAACTGTTTCACGATTTAACTTGAAGGTTTCAGGTATGAATATGATATTTCACGGGAAAACGGATAGAAGATTAAATCTCGTTTGGACAAGATTCGTGTATCAAAAATTAGTGACGCATTTTTTAAAACGCGATTCGATCAGTGTGATAAAGAATTGGCACAATTTACCGTTTAAGAATAATTGAAAAATTGTTGTCAATTGAAAACTCTAGATTTCGCTACCAAAAGGCTTGAAGCATATTTTGCGTCAAATAATATCAATATTTTTACCGCAATCTCATATTGTTCTAAGATAACGAACCCTTGTGACCGACGATGGTGGATGGGTGATCGGAGTGCGGCTCGGGCGATCACCGAAATTAAGCGCAGCGTCGGAAGAGGCTGATACTTGGATCGGTGGCTGCTTAGCCGCGCTCTGGCTGGCGCATCGACCAATGAACGGGAGGCCGATTATTCTGAGCCCTTGGTGTACATACTTCAACAAAAAGTCCGTATCACCAAGGAATCGAAAGAATATATGGCCGTGTATACCGGTACGGGTTTTCCACAGTTTCCCAGTATTCTTGACAAATGCGTTACAGTGTAGTGTATGTCGACCGTGGCCGCAATGGGGATTAGGTTCTGGTGAATTATTGAACAGGAAAGAAGATATGGTGGAACGGGAAAGAAATGTAGAGGAAATTTGAATATCGAGAAAACGGAAAGGGAACAGGAAAAAGCGCTAAGCTATAAAAAAAAAACAACGAAATTAAGTTTCTACTCAACGAATTTACCAAATAAAAATTCTTCACTTCCGGAAAAATGAAAGCAATGGTATAAAGAGTTTTTTTTTTAGAATCCGCTATTTTTTCGGTACTCCAAGCAACAAGGAATTTTGTAGATACAAATTGAATTTTTATCGAATTGTTAAGTATCGCTTATATCCTAAAATCACTAGAAGAAAATACGTTCGGACGCAGCAAATAATTTTGTATGAATTCCATTGCTTAGACGATGGCAATTTTCCGAGGAAAGTAACACGATAACATTGCAAATCACGAACGTCAAAAATATTTAAAAAATCCCCTATTCTCTCTCATACTGCAAAATGTTGTTTTCCACACTCACGTAATTATCATTATTACTCGAAAGAAAATGAATTTTTAAGGTAATATTCAAGGGAACTTGTACTTAATGTTTCGTACTCCCAAGCGAATTCAGGACGCTTTGCGTCACCGAAAAAACGATGAAGTGTCCAGCGAAAAATGGTTATCGGTTCAGGGTAAATCGTTTATGTATAATAAACTTCCTACATTCGTAAATGCATAATGACAATAATAAAAACAGTCGAATGAAAACTCGAGCTTGTAACAGTGGTAAAAATTTTCTAAGCGTCAAAACAAACGATGTGTACGAATAAGAGTGTCCTTTTTTAACGTTCTAAGTCTATTCGTTTTATCCTAAAATAAAAACAATATCAATAAAAGTCAGACTGGGTTATAATTTTGCTAATCATGAATTACAATGTTTTTTTTTTATTTACTTAACTCATTGTATCATTTAGAGTGATCTATGTATAAATAAAAAAAGATAGTTTAAAAACTTCAGAATCTCCTCAGCAAGGGTTAATGTCATCAAGAAAAGAAAAACAAATGTTTATATGAGTAAACGCTGGTACTTCGAACCAAATTAAGGAGTATGCATTATTAAAAGCGAAAAAAAAAAGATTCGTGTCTCTTATATCAACCATTTTTTAATTTTTATTTTCAAACATAACTCCTAATGCAATTTAAAAGGGTAACAACATTTTTCGCCATACGGGGGACATCTTACACATACATATTATTATTGTCTAGTCGGTTTCGCGTTCACTCGACCGCGTGTATTTTTTGTTCGCACTCGAGAACGCGTTCACGCTCTTGAATCGCACCCGTATAATTATTTTGACAAATTTATATATATATATATATATATATAATATTTAACCAGAAACTGCACTCGAATGCAAGAATAAATGGGGTCTTTTACGAGCTGCCCTAATTTGACAGAGAAAAGGACCGAATCCCATGGAGTTGAAGTTTTCATCCCTGGGAAGTAACAAAAATGATTCCTTTCAATCGATTCAACGATGAATTCATCAATCGTTCTCCGATTTCAGCAACGAAAAAAAAAAAAAAAAAAACAAGCATAATTCTTTGTTCAGATTTTCAGTAAGCGATTGACGAATAAATCTGCGATATATAATTTCGGCGCATAATAAAAATAAGAAATTGAATAAAAAAAAAAAAGAAAATACATCGTTGCGTTCCAAAGATGGAAACTTCAACCCCCAGGAATTTCTCATTGGGTTTATCGTACCCGTCAGCTGTGCGGTAGTATGAACCATACAATTCCAGGCAATACGAATGCAACCATAGAACAATTTGATTTGACGGTTGTCACAGAGGTATACAAACGTGTATACGTTTATGCAAATAAACGTGAGTGCGTATAATGTGTGTGCATGCGTATACGTGCGTGTGTATGACTAATAACGGTAATGCCACTGTACATAAGTAGGGCTGATTATGTATATGTACACGTCGTTAAATTCTAATAAAGCATCAAACGTTTGTCCGCTGCACCGATATGCTTTCTATTAATGTACAACATTTACAATAGCGTTCATCACTGTATCAATAAGCAATGATATACATACGTCCACACCGTTATACGCTATACTATTAATACAAAAAATGTAAAAAAGCAAAAAAAAAAAAAAACAAAAAAAAATCAATAATAATTCGTTCCTTCGTGAAACGTAACGTGTCTTTTTTTTGTCCGCTAGTGTATTTGTTTGTCGTAATTTTTTTTTTTTTTTTTTTTTTTTTTTTTTTTTTTTTTTT
>JAPYZI010002687.1:0-23974 GCA_030523105.1 Ophioninae sp. A BG-2022a | reverse complement strand
TTTTAGCGATTTTTCAAGTGGACTTTCCGGGAAAACTATAAGAGATATCGATACGAATCCAACGCCATTATCTAAGTTAGGCAAAAACCTTTTCCAAACCCTCCAAATGAAAGTCGATACCGCAAAAAACACTCACCCCACGACCTTTTGAAATTTCGCGATTTTCAAGATTTCGGGAAAGTGGCCGGAGGAGGTCGAAAAATTTTTTTTTTCGATTTTAAACTTTCAAAAGTGTCTATGTAATCAGAAATTTTCCGCTGATTACGAATACACCCGAGTTTTTGCCGAAAGTCGAAAATTAGACTGGTAAAATGCAAAAAACCTTCCTACAATATATTTATTGACATTTTTCCTTAGAAATAAAGAATTCAAGGCGAATGAAATGGTGGATTTCTTAAAATATTAATAATAATTCAATTATTGATCCGAGAACTATACATGCTAGCACGTATAATCCTTAAGAACTCTCCTATACACATCTGACTTCGTGGCATTGATGCGCGCCAATTTTTCACTAATAACAACTGCACGATACTTGAATTTTCGAAATAATATTAACAGGTGTCAAATTTTCCTCTCCTATCCGAGAAAATTCTAGGTGTCATAATAATCGATTCGTGAAGCTTAAACCCTTCCAAAAAAAAATGGTGCGAAGGATCGAGGAGTAGTACACGATCACCGTTGCGTTAAAATGTGGATTCGTCTAAGGGGACGCATGTCATTTCATGTAACATCTATCACAACTAACACCGATCAGTGGTAGGTAAACAGTGAGGTAAGACAGAGCAGATCTATTCATTTCATACGCAATTCCTATTGATAACAGGTGTGTCATTATAATTATTCGTAATTATAAAAACGATAAAGAAGGATGAAAAGAAAAAAATGTAATATAACTATAGTATCGTCAACACGGCTATGGAAAGAAACAAAAAAAAAAAAACAAAAAAAAAACACGTTTGAACGAATAAAAGAAAAAAAAACAGAAAAATAAAATAAATAAAATAAAAACAAACGAAACAGAAACGATCAAATAAGCATTTCCGTAAGACGGCCAACACTGAGTATAATTATAATAATATTCAATACTGAATTTTTAACGAACAATGATTCGTTGAGTAATACCTCGAAATCCTGTTTGTCCAGCCAGGGCAATGTCGACGAGGACAGGACAAGAAACAGAAAACAGAAAGAGAGAGAAATTAAATATTTCGCTTTAAATATTCTTCATACATATATGAAGTATATATATATATATATATATATATATACTATCGATGAATTAAATTGTCGATAATAGGTCGTTGCTGTTGGCGCGACGATGAGGTACTTTCTTGTTTCGAGGCCACGAATCGTTACAGCGCCGTTGTACAAGGCTCGTCGTGATTGTATATTCACTAATTTCTATTTTTTTTATATATATATATTTTTAAAAATTTTTTTCATTGTTCAAGGACCATCTCAAAAGTTCCCCGAAGCTAAGAAAAGTCTATTTTTCGACAGTGCCTTACGATCGAGTTTTCATAATCCGATTTATTTATTTATTTATTTTTTTTTTTCACAGGTACGATTGTTCATTGATCCACGATCCGTTTGATGACCAACGATTCAACTTTCACCGATGAGAAACCGTCGAATAGACTCCTCTTGTACATTACCATGGCAAATAGTTAGAAAAAACAAAAATCAGTACTCGAGAGAAAAAAGAAGACAAAGAGAGAGAGGAGAGTGAGCAAGAGATGTAATATATAGGCATCCAACATTCAGTAAAAATCATAAAGATGTTCGAGTATTCAGGAGCGAAAAGAAAGAAGAAAAAAAAAAAAAAACGTTGGAAATATGAATGTGCGATCGACCACAGAAAATTCTTCTCTTTCAGTTTACACACTTTTTTTTTTCAATATTTGTTTATTCAAATCAAAATGATGCCATAATCGTACAGTACAAAGATTAGAGAGAGAGAGAGAGAGAGAGAGAGATAAAGTGAGATTGCTGCTGCACATCGAGCTCCATGCAAGAAAACATTGAATAATGCTTTAAACCGTGTAAGTACGAAAATCAATATAAAAAAAAAAAAAAAAATTTAAAAAAAAAAAAAAAAAAAAAAAAAAAAAAAAAAAAAAAAAAAAAAAAAAAAAAAAAAAAAAAAAAAAAAAAAAAAAAACAAAACAAAACAGCCGAATCAAAATCGTGAAGACAGCGTGATTTTTCTTTCTTTTTTTTTTTTGCGAATCGTGTATAGTTGCGTTGAATTTGTATTCCAGTGCCCGTTCGTACGAACATGGAATGAAACATTGTCGTTTGTTTCAGGCTGGATTACGAAGGTGGAAAGTACGACTGGACAGTTGATCGTTACTGTGCTGTAAAAGTGGACAAAACGTGGTGACGGTACAGTTATGATACACTGGGTAGTAACAATAACAGTGATGGGAAACGTACAGTATTGCGAAATTCAGTAAAATTAACAACAAAGTAAGTAATGGTAATATTACCATGCATAGTGGCAATTTTAATAGTAATATTAATTATTAATATTAATTAATGAAATCATATAATAATAATAATAGTACTATTCATTAATATTAGTAATGATATTAATTACTATTAATAATTAATATCATTATTAATATTACTTTTTTTATTTAATTATCATTTTAATATTAATTTTATTAATTAACATTAATAATAATATTACTTTAACATCGTGGTAATATTACCCCACAGTACAGCAACAGTAACGATCAAGACCTGTGCCTATAATCTTCTCTTATCGCGCCCTCTCACTCCCACCGCTAAATTTCCCACAAAAAAAAAAACATTGATTTTGTCGCGATTGCGAGAATTTTTATTGTCTCGAAAAAAAAAAGTAATAAGTCGAGAAGTACGGAAGAAAACCGGCCGAATTCGTTCACGAATTCGTAGTGTTTCGATAATATTTTGGGGTTTTACAAACGATAAATGGGATCGTTGAATCGACGTACATTGAAATACGTAAAAATAAAAAATAAAAATAAAAATAAAAAATGTAAGCAGCGGTGGCTAGCGATGGGAGTCAATATTGAGTGGTCCTTGCGTCAATGCGGTATCAACGAAAGAGACACGTACGAAAATGAATAACAAAAATTAAAAAATAGAAGAAATTCAACGTAAAACGACGAATAATAAACACAGAGATCATCTATACGTATATATCGTAACAATAGTGATGATGAATAAATGTTGCTTTCGACGAAACGCGAATGAGCCTGGTTTCGAGATTTTCGAAATTCTCGAAATTTTTGGAAGTTAGATTTCAATCGTATTATTAATATTATTATTATTTTAACGATATATGTATTTTAAGTATTCTGGAAACAATAAATCAGCATTTTTGAATAGAGGGTTTCTCTTGTTTTTGTTTTTTTTTAGGTTGTCGAAGTTTTAACGTTTGAAAATTAAAACGCTTGTCGCTTTATTCTTGTTTTTCGAGTAGTCATCGAGTCAGTCTTCTCTCTCTTCTTTTATTCAGTCTCGCGAGTTTTCATCGATTTTCCTCATTAATTATTCGCTCGAAGCTCGTCGTTAAATTCTTTTTTTTTTTTCGTTTCGTTTTTTGTTTGTTTTTTTTTTCGTCTTTTTCGTTAATAATTCTTTATGAACTCGAATACTTTCAGTTACAGGGAGGACGACGAGGGAAGATAAAAAGAAAACAAACGACGTACATGGCCGATATATATTAATCGCGTTGGAAATGGAGATTCGCTCAGCACGATTGAAAGTCCCTTAGAACGATCGAGTTAGCGCCGTAGGTATCGAGAAACTATTAAAACGTACATCGGGCTTGCCGACGAAATTCCAAACGTTTCAAGTTTCTTTGGGTTTGTTCGGGCTCGAAACGCAAACAAAAAACGACAAAACACGAACGACGGAAATGAAAATGGAAACAAGACGAACAGCCGATCACGAACCGATCGTTGTTTGGGGGTATCGCTTTTATTCGTCTTTTCGTTTTGTATTGTTCCGCTTTTTTTTTTTTTTGATTATTGAATTGTATTTTTTTTTATTAGTGAGACGAAAATATTGCAGAGATAATGTATTTTTCTCCTCCAACGAGGAAAAGAAAATGATAAATCTATATAATCATTGTTTCAATTGTTTCAAGGTCAAGGTCGATTAAACCAAAAATTCGTATCGACTTTTCAATGTTGTTTTTTTTGCCAATTTCTTCCCTCGTTTTCGAAACGACGAACCGCTCGAGGTGGGAAAAAAAAATTGACTTTGACCTTGTAGTATGACCTTGAAAATTGAAAAAATTGGATAAAATAATATCTTACGTTTTTTGCTGTTCTAGAATTACGAAAATGTTTGAATTTGTTTGGGTATTTTTTAAAACGTGATGATATCCGGATTTATTTGGACACCCTGTATGTACACGCGTGGGTGTACGTATTATTTGGGTGTAGAGTTCTTTCCAGGGTGGAGGGAGGGCGTACCTTGCTTTTGGCGAAGAGTAGGCCAACACCCTCGATGCAAACGTGAAGGAGTCCACCCTCGCCGGTGCGCATGTCCTGTACCGGAAACTCGTCGCCGAGCTCGACACTGAGATTCGCGTGGCCGCGAGCCGCCGCTTTTTCTATCGCGTCCTTTATGCAATAGTAGAGATCTTTACACTGAAACGGTCAATATTCGATTATACTCTTGATTCGTTGATTCGTTCTTTTATTTATTTCGTTTCGTTATTGAAAGGTCGGTAAAGTAGGTACCGCGATGAAATGAGGAATTAAAGAAGGAAGACAATTTACATATTTGAAAAAATCGATTTCTTATTTCTCTATAAACTGATCGTTCAATTTCTTAAGAATATTGTGTTTTATTTATATTTTCTTATATCTTTAATAAATATATATTTGTTTAATATATTTATCATTTAATTTTTTTAAATCATTTTAAAAACCCACTATTTTCGATCTCTGTAAATGGTATTTCTGCTTTAACGAATTGGAACGTTAATTGGATAATTTCATTAGAGATTAAATAAAATTAGAAAATAGTAATAATTAAAATAGGGAGAGAATAAATCCGAGTTGAAACGTGCCTTTTTCGTGTAATAAATGTGGAACTCTAGCTGTTGACCGCTTCGCCTCGAGAGACATAAAACTTTGTTTTTCGGGCTGCAAGTCATATTGATGAGACGTTCGTACCACCAACGTTCGACGATAACGCCGTTAACAGACCTCAGTACGAGGCCGTCGTGTCGCACCTCCATAAATCGCAAAACGCCATCGGCGTCGGTACCCATATGGACGGTGAACGATTGCCGGTGCATTTGACGCGACGTGAGCGGTTTCAGATCGATGTCGTTTCCGTGCTGAGATTTAAACAAATCCAATAGAAAAACGTTCAATTTTGTTCGATTACTCGATATATCGAAGCTCGAAAGATTTATCAATGAACAACTTCGTGAAGTTTTGCAAAAAATGGTAATCGAGATTGATTCGAGATAATTAGAAGTTAAGTAGGACTAATTAGGATAATTAGGAATTAGGACTAATTAGGCTAATTAAGGCTCCAGATAATTACGAAATAATAGCAATGGACTCACGAGATTGTCGATTTGATCGAGAAGCTGATTCAATTCCTGACTGTAAATCAGTCCTATGTGACTTTTTCCCAAGAGCCTTCGAACTTTTCGCTTAAGTTCGTTTTTGTCCACGTTTAGCATTACGAGGATAGCCGTTAAGTTGTGAAGAAGAGTGCACAGCAGTCGATCCTCGTCGTGCTCCAATCGTCGTCTCTCGCTATCGCTCAAACTCTTGTATCTGGAAAAACGTTTGCTTATGATCAATAAATTATTTCAATCTCTGTTCTTTCAAATGGTTGATCCCTACGGATGTTCCATCTTTCGAATTTGAAATTTTTATGTGACGTTGACCAATCAATTATGCATATTTTGACGAAATTTGATCTATATTGATTTTTTTTTTGTAATAAAATAATAAATTTCATCACGAACTCGCCAAACCGTTTTGAAGACTCACCGCTCCATCATTTCGCCGGGACCTTGATCCATTCCTATCATGTCACGCTCCTGTGACACCGCGTCGAGAAACGCATCTTCCCAAAATTGCATTTGATCCCAAAGCCCGATACGATCTTTGCCCAACAGACCTTTGAAAGTCAAAATTCTATCAAGGTTAACGATAATAATCAAATATATATATATATATATATATAAATGACGGCACTTCCGGTTTCAGCTTTTCTATGATTCGTTTTCGACATTCGAAAAAAGCGAATTTAGCGGATCGCGATTTCGAACTGTACCTTCGAAGAGATAAGTCCTCGCGGCGTCGGGACTAGGAGTCGTAGCTCCTGGAGCCAATCCTCGTCCGTGATAACCGAATCCTGCGGTGAGCGACGACTTGCTCGACCAAACGCTGCTCGTTCGTTGTTTATCTTGACGCAGCAGCTGAACATTCGTCAATTCCAATAAAATTAATATTACAAGCTGACCGGAAATTCAACGAATGTTCTTTGGAAGGTAATTCCAGAGGTCGTTTCAAACGAAAGATCTTATATCGTAAATTCAATTGTAAAACTTCGTTCATCAAGTTTAATTCGTTTTAAAAATTATATCTTTCAAAGGACGAATCGAATTTCTGGTCATCTCTTGTCTATAAATAAAAATACGTTAATTGTTGATCGGTCTCACGTTGCTCTGATCGACCTCGCTGTCGGAAACTGCACTGCGCACCGAAGCTTGATGACTTTGACGGAAACCTCCGTGGCTCGCTACGCTACCGCTGTCCGATGATAACGCCTCGGTACTTGGAGTTCCCGAACCCTTTTGCCCCTGAAAAGAATTTTACGACTTTGGATTATTTATGTTGGCACGATTTTCATTTTTTTGAAATTCTTATGAATTATTATTAATTATTGATGTTATTTATTATTCTTGACTTTCCGGTTCGGTAAATTTAATTTTTAAATAACAATAATTTAATAATAATTAATAAAGAGGAATAATAATTTATTGTTAAAAATAAATCGCGACGGATATTTTTTCTCGTCTATAAATTTTATAACTAAATATATTTGGAAAACAAATAATAAATAAATAAATATATATATATATATATAAACACACACATATATAATGAAAATTTACAACATTATTTATTTATAAATTAAATATATCAAAAATGCATTTTATTTAATTTTCTGGATTTAGCTTTTCCGACGAACATCGCAAATCCATTAATATACCTCGCTATCGAAGGAAGTCAGTTTGCTCAGTAGTTTTCCCTTCTTCGTGAACATGTCGAAGAACATTTCCGTGGTTGATTGTCCGGAATCTGTCGCGGAGTGGGCCCGCGGTGTTTCCAGTCGTACTTTCGGCGACTCTGTGAAAAATGAAATTTCGTGAAAACTGTCAATAGTATCGGTGTAATTTTTTTTTGTTTATCAAAAAATATCAATAATTATCGATAATTCGAAACAACAATTTTTCCGAGTGATAAAAATGTGAATTTTTGTCCAATTGTTTTTGGATGATTTTTAGCACCCGGTGCGCGAATAATTTTGAATAAAGCCAAAGGGGAACACCGATGATCGCTCACCTTGCAAATATTGGGTGGAGGACTTCTGACTTCCGTCGGAGAATTCCGGATGGCTCGGAGATTGCGGAGACTTCAGAGTTTCTCGGCTGCCTGATAGGCTCTCCTGATTTCATTCGAATTTCGAGGTTAACGCCGATTCATTTGGAAAAAATAATAAATGGAGATTAAAAAAATATTTGAATATCCAAAATGTAAAGAAATATTTAAAAAATGAAAATAAATCATTACGAATAAATATTTGAGTCACCACTAGCGATATTTAGCCGGCGGAGGCTGACATTTAAAATTATTAAACCCAAACAAACCCAAACAATCTTAATTATTTCCATAAGAAATTAAGTTGTTTGCGTTTATTTTGGAAGGCTCATTTCGTTCAAAAATTCGGCCCATTTCGAGGTTTAGGCATTTAAGAATTCAAAAATGTCCTATTTTATTGCATTTTTTTCGGCAAAATACAAAACTCTATAACTTATGAAATAAAAATTAAAAATATCGGCTTCCGGAGGTTAAATATTACTAGTAGTAACTAATTAAAGCAATTTATGATAAAACAAACAAAGCTGATGACAAAATTGGGATAGAGCCCTACATCTGCACAATTACCATGAAGAATTTCAATGCTTGTGCAAGCTTGTGCTCACCTGATAGAGAAAGGGACCTTCGAAGGTACTTTCGGCGAGATTCTTGCTCCAGTAATGCGTGTGGGCAATTTCCATCAGCTGGAAGACCGAGGCCATGCCACCCAAACCGTCGCTTCTGTACGAATTCGCCAGACCGTTCGCTACCGCTTGAAGGCACTTCAGCATTTCTTTGTACATTGATCTGGTGATGCACTGCGTAAAAACGAAAGAAAAAAAAGATAATCAACGCAATCAGCCATCAAGGATTTCATAAATTCCTGCTTTTTCGTTGAAAATCTTGAATCGCGTTACGGCGTTTTCGAACGATTAATTTTTTAGGGTTAAAACAGCGGGAGAGAAATATTTCTAATTAGAAATGTTGTCCTTAATGGGATTTGTCGAAAAATCGTTTTTCGAGGTTGGAATTTGCGCGATCGCATACCACGTCGTCGATATGATCGTCCGGACTAATTTTCCTGTTGAGGCCTTTATTGAGCTTCGTCACGACGAAATCTCGGTAGCTCTCGTCCTTCATTAAATCCTTCATTCGGTTGATCTTGAACCAACCGATGCTTTCGCCAGCTAAAGCCTGATTGACAACCTGTTGAAGATCGATTTTAGTTATTTGATATTATTCGTTAATTTATGGAGTTTTTATGGGTTTGTTTAGGTTTGTTTGGGCTTTATCATTGATCGATCAATAATTGGATAAATCGGGAACTCACATCGGTCAGAAAAGCTTGATTGTCGCTGTTCGTATTCGATCTCTCGGCGTTTTGGATTCTCTGCAGTTCCTCCTGATTACTCTTGCTTGGCGAGTGCTTTATCAGCGAAGACTTGTCCATCAGGCCAGTTTTACCTGAAACGCGATCATAAAACGAATCGGCAAAATTGCTTAAGTCTTTTTTTTCGTAACTTTTACTTTTTACCTCTGCGGAAAGGTCCGAACGGCTGGCTCTTTTCCTTCGACTTTTGCGTTTGGGAGTGTGGTCCGGCGTTTCGATTGGCGTTATTTTTTCCTCCTGGAAATTGAAGCGTGAATTTCATAATTTTATTTTCGTTAAGTTGAAACAAAAGGACTTTGTTTGGGTTTGCTCGGGTCTCACCGAAAAGGTCACTGAACATGCTGCTAGTTTGGGCCGCGATGCCATTGAGATCGCTGCTAACGTTGCTGAAAAAGTCTCGACCTATATCTCTGCGGCCGCTTCGAGGATCGGAGGCGACCAATTGATGGCTGTTGGAATCTCTTCGTTGGCCCATCGCTGGCGAGCCCGGAGTGTGAGGCGGTGACTGTTGAGATTTTCCGAGGCCCTGCCCAAAAAACGTTAAAACATAATCACACATTTTTCATTTAATTATATATTTATTTATTTATATTTATTAAAAATCAGAATATTAATATTTATTAAAATTATCAATAAATAATTGTAATAAATATTAATATTGTGATTTTTCAATATTACAAATTTATCATATTGATTAACATTATGATGATTAATCGAGCGATTATCATTAATGATTATTTTTTAATGATTAATAATCATTGAATTTTTATTCATTTGTTTATTATTGACGATTATTCATTTTGTATTAATGATCCCATTTTTATTAATCGATTGATTATTAATAAATATTAGGCAATTTGAAAAACCAAAGTCGAACGAACACACTTTTTTGATGGTTAAAGTTGAACGCGTCGTGAAAAAGAGTTATTGACCTTGAGTAAACCTTTCTTCGCGGCGACCTCCTTCGCGCTTTTCGTCAAATCACCGAAAGTGCTTTTTCCCACGTAGGTCAAGTCGTCAAACGTATTCTTACTGACACCGGCAGCCGTTTTGCTCGCTTCGAGGGCGCTCTTGGAGGCCTCCTGTACCGATTTTGTCGCTCCGTCCACGGCTTTCTTCGTTTGCTGGGTGAACTGCCAATCAAGCGAGTTTCATAGAAATTAAAATGTTAAGCAATTTGTTTTTAATTAATAATTTTGAAATAAAAAATAAAAATTTGACGGATGTTGCTATTGCAAAATTACAAATTATTGAACAAACGTACAATACAACATTTATTGATTTAGTGATTCGATAATTTGACAAAAATCTATCTCGAATCAAGCGATCGATCAAAAATTGTATCAAACATTTGTTCAATAATTCGTAATTTCGAAATTACAATATTTGTAACATAAGTTTGTAATATTCGTATTAAAAAATCCGAAAATTAGAAAAACTCCGATAACCGTGATAATTCACCTGTTCGAGTGGCGCGAAAAGGCTGTCCTCGCCAGCTTCGTTGATTTTTTCCTTCGCTTGATGTTTCAACTGTAAACGAAAGAAAAAAAAAAAAGAATCATAATTAATTTCTCGTTACGAAAATTGTTTGTCGTTTGTTTGGGTTCAATATTTTTTTCAAATGAAAGAATTAATTCGTAAAATAATTATCGCGATAAATATGAATAATAAAAATAACGTTTTTTTTCTTCATAACCTAAAATATACGTTTTCCGTGTATTGATATATATATATATATATATATATATATATATATATATATATATTTCCATATTTATTTTGTATTGTATTTTTGGTGAGAATTTGACGAGTCCTTGATGATTGTTGGTGGAACGTAAAATAGATATTGAGATTTCGAGTTGATTTCCGGTGATGGTTGAAAACGACAATGATGATGACGACGATGACGACGATGATGATGATAATGATGATGATACCTTGTCCATGTGAGCTAGCAAGCCATCCTGGCTGCTCTGTCTGGTAGTTTCACGTACGAGATCTTTGGCCTGGCTAGCGATTTGTTCGAAGAGGGATCCTTGGGATCCCTGTCTGAGTACACCATTGCCTCCGGTGACCGTTGCGTTATTTGGATCTTGAAAATTGCCGATCGTTGGACTGTGCTGTCGATTTTTGTTGTTTTGATTACCGGTGCGCGAAGAACCGCTGCTTTCACTTCCGGCGCTGGACTGTCGAGGCAATAGTGGTCCAACGTTGGAACCGAAGCTCGATGTACGAGCGAGAACGTTTCCGACGCTTGGCTGTCTTTGAAGACCCGTTGGCCCGATCGGGGGAACCTTAAAAATTTCAACGGTTCAAAATATCAGAATCACGCTTGAAAAAACCCAGACCAACCCGAACAAACCCAAACAAACCCAAATAATCGAAAATCGATCAAAATTTTACGAAAATTCACAACCATTACCATTCATCTCGATCCTCTTTGTTATATTACATAATTCATTTACTTTTAACGATATACGTATTAAATTATCGTGTCGGATAATTGAAGGTGCGAAAGATCCAATGAACAAGTGTACTCCGTATCCGTCGTGTCAAGTTCGAACAAATTCACAGCAAGCCACAAATATCATGCTTATAAATAGAATTTATTTAACAGTTTCGCCCAAAAGAGACAAGACTAAACTATGGCTATTAAAATTATTGTTCAAACATTACAAAATTAATGTTTATTTTCTTACAAAATCAATTGTTCTTTCTTTTTGGTAATTATTAATCACTTTCAATAATAGTAATAATGCTTTTTATTCTATTTTAATAGAAATTTCATTTCAATTCAATTACAATCGATTCAAATAAATTTTCTTTTTATTATGTAATTTCGTAGTAAAAATTTATATATTTTGTCAATAATAATAATAACAACAATAATAATAATAATACGGACCCAAACAAACCCAAACAATGATAATAATAAAAATAATGATAAAATAATTAAAATTAAAAATAGGAAAATTATGCTAATGAATAATTACGACAAATAATAACGATAATAATAATAATCAATAAAATTTAAAAAATTGTATTTATGAACATAACTATTGTAATTACTGTCGAATTTGTTCATGAAGAAAAAAAGGAAATTCAGTAGTTGTAATAGTTTGTTTGGGTTAAAATGAAATAAAAAAATGTTTAAAATATTTAACAAATAATGTAAAAAAAAAAATATTTTAAAAATAAGGTAAAAAACGAAATATTTTCCAAATAAGGAAAAAATAAAATAAGAATTATTAAAATTGAGAATAGCGATGAGATTAAATTTTCGCTAGCTAGATTAAATTTCGATGAAATTTGAATTTTCGAATTTGTTGAAGATTCAAGACAGTGATGCATTCACAGATGACGCAATGGCGGATGCAAACGAGTGGATGAGAGAAAGAGAGAGAGAGGAGGCAAGCACGGAGGAAGGGTCGACTCACTGGAGTGACAGATCTACTAAGGCGTGAGGTCCTGTGAGGGGTGGTAGGACGTTCAGTGTCGACGATGATGCCGGCAGAACTCGGGTAACTCGTCCCCGCGCCAATAATCCCAAATTGGTCTGGGGCGTTCAGGGCGATCAGTACGGTACGTGGGGTTGTCGTGGTCGATGCCGAGTCCGACTCAAAACTACCACCCTCCTCTTTATCCTACAGGATTTCATCGATACGTCCGTACAAAATGTTTTTCGTTCGTTCGATTTTCTCGCGATTCATAAGTTCTCCAATCATTTCTCGGCTTTTTTCGTAATTCTTTATTTTTATTCGTTTTTTTTTTTTTTTTTTTTTTTTTTTTATTTTTTTTTTTTTTTTTTTTTTCGTTCGTAAAAATTAATTCGCGATGAACGAGCAACCGACAGACTTCCGATAAGCAAAATTATCGAGAGTCAAACGACAATTACGTTTTTGTTGTTTTCGATTTTTATAATTTTTTTTTTTTTTTCGTACTCGAAAAATTATTTTTTTTTCGTACTCGATTATCGATCCCTCGAGCGAATTTTTATCGCCCATCGAATCATCGTTAATTATTCAATTTTTCTTTACGATCTTTTGAATAAAAAAATAATAATAATTCGATCGATGAAAATCGTAAATTGAAATTCATTAATCTTCGCGAGTCGTTTCGATCGTTTACAACGCTCGTGGAAAACAACTGTTCGATTTGGGCATCGACGGTAATCGGCGTATTTTGAATTTCAATGTTCTGGGTTTTTCATTTGTTTTTTTTTTTCGTTTCTATCTTCTATTTTTTTTTTTTTTTTTCGATGGTGAATTGTGTGCGAGAGGACGTTTGATCGCATGATCCGCTACGGCTCGCAAACGACGCAGCTATAACTCGCGCGGTGTGATCACGACTGAATGGTGCGATAAGCGAGAATAGAAACGGAAGAGATTGATCGCGCATTCGTATACTCGTGTGTGCCGTTGATGTCGAAAGTACACTCTGCTACGTACATCTATTCAGCTCCCAAAAATTATTGATGTATTTATTTATTTATTTATTTATTATTTATTATTTATGTATTTATTAATTGAATTATTCAATTATTTATTTTTTACTTTTCATATCTTTTTTATTTCCAATAATCCATCAACGACACTATTATTTAAAAAAATTCAGAGATCGTGGAAAAAATCGTATTCTCCAGTTTGAATAAAAATTAATTAATTCCATGAATAACAAAAAAATGCGTAAAAATGATTTAATTCGACGAAATAATTGAATAATTGAATTTCAAACCGATCCGAATTTTAAATTCCACTGATCGATTCATCAAATGTATTAATTCACTTATTTCTATCGATCGAGCGAATCCATTAGTTAATTAGATAATTCAATGAATTCGTTTACATTATTCCATAAATGAAGAAAATCCGATTAATGAATTCTTTTGATTAAAAAAGTAGATGAATTATTAAATTCGTTACACGATTTCATAAAACACGTTTCTTTTATTTAATTAAATATAAAAATCAATTAATCCCGTTGATTGATTAATTTTGTTAACTGAACAAATTCGTTGATTATTGAATAAATTCGTTCAATTGAATATTTAATTAATGCAATATTTACTTAATTCAATGTTTTTAAAATTCTCGCTTTCTTTGATTAATTACTTTTGATATCATTAATTCATTTTGTTAATTATTGTTCAATTATGTTAATTAAAATAGGCAAGAAACCGAACGTGAAACTCACGTTGTCGGCTTTGGTCGCTTGCGCAGTCTCCTGGAGCTTAGGATTGAGCTCGAGCTCCGAGTCCCGATTGAAACTGGGACTGCTCAGATCGCTGTGACTCGATGACGTGCTCGGTGGACTCTCGGGTCGATTCGCGGATTCCTCGAACGTACCGGGATACTGCAAACTGTTCGGCGGATGATAAACGTTTTTCGGATCGACCGACAAAGACATCGGCTGTCGTAACGTTGCTTGGGGACAGTTGTAACCTTCCAAGTAAAAAACAAACAAAAAAGAAATATTCAGTTATTTGAAAAATTACCTTCATAATTATTTATACGTTTACAAGCAATCGGCGATTGTCAATTGAAATAACAAATAATGAATTACAAGTAAAGAAGAAATGAAGAAATAAATTATTATTAAAAAATTGAAAAGTAACGATTAAGTTATTGAATGAATGATAGAAGGTTTATAATTAATAAAAAAAAAAATATTCACTTATTAATAATTTATTTATTAATAAATGAATAATCCATAAATAAATAATATCCGATAAAGAATTAAATAAGTACTTTAATTATTTAAAAGTAATTCAAGTTTTGAAATGTATGATAAATTATTGATTAATTTGTCATTTTTGACTCATCACCGATAAACTAGTAATAAATAAATAATAAGTAAATACCCAATAAATAAATATACAACAAAAAAAAAGAAACGGAATTGAATTATATTTTGTTCGTTTTCGATATCCGAACGTAATACGAACTCGGGGAAAGATCAGAGGAGACCATCTCGGAGACGAAATCACTGAGAGACGAGTAAGAAGAGCTGGTGCTATCAGCCCCCTCGGAATCCGAGCCGCTCTCGTCGGTGGGTTGATTCTCCATTTCCTCAGCGGATTTGAGGGCGTTAGCGAGCGAACTGCTCGGATCCCAAACGGAGAAACAAATGGGCTCTAGGCTATTGGCGAACCATCGACACTTGTCTCCAATTTGGGCAGGATCGAAGACACCGGTTTGAACACGAAGAAACGCAACGTTACTCGGGGTTAGCGACCATTCGGCGAGAAACTCGACAGCTTGCGTTCTCGCAAATTCCTCCAGGAAAGCCGTCGCTCGTCCCGGCCTCGAGTGCAGAAACGAATTTATTTGGAAAGCCACTACCGGCCTTGGATACAGTCGCAACGTTCGCGTGTGCTCCGTAAAATTCGCCAGTAAATTTTGCGAATTGAAGAAACGGACCATCGCGACGCGAGTCGCTACATCGACCGAATCAACGTCGTTTCCGTATATGAACGGATTGAACGGCAATAACGATGAAGATGATTGAAGACCACCTTGGCCCAAAGGCTTCTGTGGGGAATGCGTCAAACTCCTGGATGCTCGACGACACGGACTCTGAGATTGCTGTTGGACCGGCGAATTCAACGGACTTTGCTGATTGCTGCTACCCAAATCCATACTCGGCCTGTGCTTCGTACTCGACACGCTGCAATCGTCAAACGACAAAGGTCAAGGTCATTCCAAGGTCAGCTCAAGGTCAACCCAAACAAAGCAACAAAGTTCAAGGTCATTCCAAGGTCGGCTCAATGTCAACGCGAACAAACCCAAACGAGCAACAAAGTTCAAGGTCACTCCAGGGTCAACCCGAACGAAGAATAAAGTTGGAGGTCGCTCCAAGGTCTGTTTAAGGTCACCCCGGACAAACCCGAACAATAACACAGTTAAAGGTCATTAAGGTCGTTGGGAAGTTCCCGGAATTTTACTGGAGTCCGAGCGGAAAATAAAAAAATGTTTGAGTTTCGATAACCCAAAAAAATACTTGATTTCCCATAACCCCAAAAAAGTATTTAACTTTCCATAAACCAAAGCGAAGACAAAAGAATGAAGGGAAGGTAAAAAAATGGAAAAATTGGTAGATAAAAATCACCTGAGCGATGACTGATGAGAGGCCGAACTTTCTCGTCTCGTGGGTGACTGGAGGGTGAGTTGGGGCGATGTATTCCTCATTGGAAGTTGACGATTTTGTGGCGTCGCTGCATTCATGGCCTGTTCCAAATATGAAAAAAAAAATCCACGCGCACGCGCACGTTTCGTTATGACAAAGAGCGTTTATTATCGTGTTTTCTTAGAGCGCTATTTACGTGCATTTACGCTACTACGGAACTTTTCATTGGCGAAACTAAATAAGAAGGATATTTACACCCGAGCCTGTCTGATCCATCAGTTGCATCGCCTGGAAATTCGAGGCAGCGGTAAGTAGAAATGTTTAGGTTATCAATCGAATTCTTTCGTCGTCTTGGATGTTGCGAGTCGTATTATTGTTATTATTATTATTATTTGTTTTTAATATTCCGTTTCATCGTGCGATCTAACGAAGCGGCGAATTTTCATCGACAATTCAATACGATCGATCGTTTAGCCGTGAAATATTTTTTTTTATTTTTGCGATTATTTTTAAATCGTTTTCCCGAAATATTGAACGCAATATTTGAAAAGTAGTTATAAAATGAGTAAAATTAATAATTGTTGATATTACAATATTGTTAATTGAAGTAATAATAAATATTTTACAGATATTAATTATTACGATAAAAATTTTATGATAATAACAATAATAATTATTTAATAATTTAACAATTATTATTATTCATGATGTAACAATATTTTCGTTTACAATATCAATTAAAAACAACCAAACATTTATCATCATTTTAATATCAATAGCAATAATAATAATATTTTATTTTAGAATTTATTATTATATTATTAAAATGATAAAAAAATATAATGAAAAATTATTCGAAGAAAAAAACGAAAAATTGAAATAATGTTTCAAATATTGTAATAATATTAATTATATTATTTTTGTTATTTCAATCTTGGGATTTTCGGAGTTTTCGTTTTCTCTGATTCCGTTTAACGAACGTTATCGGCCGGTTCGATCGAAAAATAAGGAAAAACTAGAGCATCGTAAAAAAAACGTGCCCTTTTCGCGATCGATTACGAATGCTCGTAGACAAGTGTAAAAGGCAAATAATCGAGACACGTGTGTTACGTGGTAACACTCGGATGTCCGTAAAAGCAATAAATAATCGACGCGTCACCGAGAACGTTCGATGCTTCGTAAAAACGTGGTTTTCGCTGTTTTACGTAAACGAATGATTTACGAATAGATGAATTCACCTGTCGTAGATGATTCTTGAGTATGGATCCTTCGGGCTCCGGTAAAGGAGGCAAATTGTCGGTCAGCCCGGAAGGTGGTGTTATTTTATTGCTGTCGAGATCTACCAGCCATACGTCATCGGGCATTTTAAATTTTTTCTTGTACATCAAGAAGGAAGCCGGTATTCCGATTACGAAGGGAGTCGGGGCGAGCAACAGTTGCTCGGCGCAACTCATGCACGTCGGCAACAAAGGTATCGCCGGAAACATGTATTCCAACGGATATATCATCGTTACGAACGCCATCACTGACATCGACAGCGCGTTGTAATCACGGGATTGCAAAACGATCTGGAAAGCGAAAAAAAAAAAGACATTTTTCTCAAAACGACAAAACGGACTGCTGATGGATCATCTTAAAATCCATCATTGAGTTTTTTTTTTCAGATTAAACTCGAAAAACGAAAAAAATCTTCCGTTTTTTCAAACCATTTTCGAACGATCTCCGAATTGTTGATGGATCCGTTACCTTGTGCTCTAGGAGGACGAGAGTGAGAACTTTGAGGCATACATCAACTCCCAATAGCTCCAGCGGCAAATGGAGAGGAAAGTCAACGAGCGAGAATCTCGTGTGATCGGGAAGAGCGAAACAAAGAGGATGCAAGTGTTGCGAAAGTATATCAACTTCGACCCTCGTTTTTTCCGGAACGGGAACCGGAGCGCTTAGAAGCCGTAAAATCCACGTTTCGATTTCTCTCACGTCGTGAAGAACGATCGAAGGAGCGGCGTCAAAACCCTGACCCGTCAGAACGCTCCAGACGGTGTCCCTGGATTGAAGAATTTTCATTTTTTAAATAATTTCCAAATAATATGTATTTTTAATCCATATATTAAAATTAAGAGTTTATACAAACTTTTCGATAAGACAAAATATTTTCCTCGTATTTATAACTAATATGAATTATTTGAAAAAATAATGAATCTGTTTATATTTTCAAAACAGCGGGAATTTATTCAACATCGGCCGAAA
Source organism: Ophioninae sp. A BG-2022a (assembly GCA_030523105.1). Taxonomy (NCBI): domain Eukaryota; kingdom Metazoa; phylum Arthropoda; class Insecta; order Hymenoptera; family Ichneumonidae; species Ophioninae sp. A BG-2022a. The sequence goes on along the minus strand of JAPYZI010002687.1, from coordinate 5,599 downwards.
TTCACCTGCTCGTTTGCCTCGAAGCTCCGACTTTCTGAGGCGATGAGTTTTCGTTGCAAGCGTCGATAATCCTCTTTAGGGCAAACAGGCACTCTCGAAATCTCGTGAAGAAGGGATGATGCGAGATTATGCAGAGGGATGTCAGCGAGTGATTTCGTACCCTCTGAAAACGAGAAAAAGAAAAATAAAAAATTAATTCAAATCGATAGTATCGACTTTTCGCAATTCACAATAAAAAGTATCAACTTCAAGAAAATCTCGATTAAACGAGAAATCAAAATGACATGGATTAAATTTAATTTTCATAAAATTTAGAGTTGATAAGAAAGTGAAGCAATTGAGGTTAGGTTAGGCGGACCTGTCTTCGTCGAGAAGCTCTGGGTGATGGAGAGTGACTTCCGCCACTCTCGCTGTCACCGCTCGGTGCGGTAATTCCTAATCTCGGTGCTCGCGACGCCACCGGGGTGTCCGAGTCCCTTCTGCTCGGGCAATCCCTCTCCGAGTCGCTCGGTCCGATAACACTGCTTCTATAATCGCTACAAAGTACAGAGCTCGAGATAAGGATTTTTAAAAAATATTTTTAATTTTAGTAGACAATCTAATAAGACAAAAAATAATATGTGACTTAATGCAATGATTATTAATTAATAACTTAATTATTTATAATAAACTGTCGACTAATTTTGTTCACTAGGATAAGCTCATTTAATATTAATTAATGATAACTCGTATATTGGAGATCGGGGAAAATAACAATTTCGACATGTTTAGCCACATTACTAGTCTGCAACGAGAGGACTACCTCGAAGACGCGTAGAAGGTCGACGTAACCTCAAAAAAAGCTCGAAATCCGTTTTAAACTCTTTCTCACATGTCACGTGGTACATCTACGCGCTTTTGAGTTTAAGAATAGTTCTTTCTACGCAAGATAAAATACGAAGGTATCTTATTCCCAGTTGTTTTTGATTTATCTTCGCTCATATCGAATACTTATATTTCCGGTCTGAAAAGACCAGATTTGTGATATCAAAGGTCGGTTCGATGTACCACCTTGAGAACGCAGAGTCGGAGCTCTTCTCCATGCTCTTCCGCCAACTTTCCTTCCTAAGCTTAGGATCGTGTTTCTCCCTTCGTACCCAAACTCCTCCGCTGCCTGAACCGCTGGCTCTTTCGATCGGTCGATAAAAGTTAACGCAGATGCCGTATCGAGTTTTACCTGTGGAGAGAACACCGATCGATTACTCTTACTTTAACAATCTTAAAAAAAAAAACTGTTAGTCCTTCCGAAAAAAAGGAGAATCGAAGAGAACATTTCGTTTTTCTAAAAACTGGATCGTTCCTTCCTCGATTCGTATCATACCAGAATCTTTGTCCGTTAAAGTGAAGGTGAAAGAGGTGGCCTCTCTCAGCGCTGTACGCTTCGGACCAACGCTGCTGCAACCCTCCGGCTGGCAAAAGTAAACCATGTCCAGGGGCAAAGGGAAATCTTTGTGGTCCTCCACCGGATACCTGCGCAGTAATTCTGGAACCTGGGAATGAAGAAAAGTAATTATTTTCCTCTATATATAACTTGTGGAACATAAATAATCTACGTTTACAGACGGAAGGTGCTAAAAATAATCATTACAGACGACGGGTTATTTAATATTTTGTAATTATTAAAATTGTGTAAAAATGATGTAAAAAAAGGAAATACCTGCACAGGCTGGCGGGAGCCTGGTGAAGGTCTCGCCCCCACGATGGCCAAATAGTCCATCAAGCGGGGGCATAAGAACTTCTTTTGTATGTCCATTGTCGTTGAGAATGATTCGTCACCGATGTTTCACATTGGCTGGTGACGTCCTATGCGCCGGCATTAAGTCATCCTTCCGGAGTCCTGACATCCCTCGTTCATTTTCAATACCACCGGTTATGTTCTCCAGCTGAAGAAAGGCCATCGAAGAGGCAATTGAAGAAGAGGAAGAAGATGGAAGAATAAACATAGAGAGAATTCAATAAAAAGGAAGAAAAGTGAAGGGAGATGAAAATAGAATTTGCTGATAGCGAAGAAATATAGAGAAGTATAGTCTTGTCCATCTACGTTTATTCTCATCTGTAATCTCACTGATCTGATGTTTTTAATAACTCCTTATCGATTTAATAAACCGATCTTCTCGTTTTATACACCTTAAACGCCGCCATTTTGAATTCTTCTCCACTACTTCAAATCTGGTTTTTTTTTATTGCTATTTATTGTAATCGTTGCACCTCGTCGGATCGACGAGAAAAAAGCGAGACGTATCACGTTCGAATCGTGGACAGACGTTAATCCCAGCGGCGTTAAATTTATTAAGACACTTGCGCGCGATGAAGATTCGGTCTAGTCGCGGGGATAAACGCTGAAACAACAGAATCGAACCTCTTCTCCGAATATTTTTTCCATTTTACGAAATTATTATTTTGCTATAAAGGTCGATAATTTTCGTATACGAAATTCCAATTTTTCGATTTTTTGAATATTTCATAAAATCATTTTATTGGGGATATTGACAAAGCGACTTCAAAAAAATAAAAAGACATTGTTTGGATCACATTTTATCGGGAACAACGTAAATGGAATAAAAAGAAAAAGCATTGTTTCCGTCAGGAAAATCTACAGTTAACCTTGAAACGCCCTTGAAACGTTAGACCCTCAGAAAGATAACCAACGCCGCCATTTCATCTCCCCCCTATAACTGCGAAACTTTAGTCCACAATATTTTTTTCCAAATTGCGTTTCTCGCGAGATATTTTCGTCGACTAAAACGGCACACCCTGTATACCAGCGTTGGATCAACATGAACTAATTAGCGTCACGACGTACAGCCGACGAGTCAATCAACGACAATAATTGACAGATACGAATCGTGCGTCGATCCGTCTGGGTTCAACGAACGTTGTTCCGTTCCATCAATACTTCGGTGGCCGTGTCGGCGCAAGAAAGAAATGAAAGAACTGGACGCAAGTGTGCGCGCGAACGTGACCTCGTTACGGGCCATTTGATTATCGAACGCCAATAATTTAAGGGAGCAAGGGTCCCGTGCGCATTCACCGAATTTTCGACATTATTCTCAAATCACAAACTCTCGATCCTAACCTCACTCTTCTTTCAACGCGATGAAATCGCGTCGTTTTATTCTCGCGAGAAAATGTCATGGAACGGTCAAGTTCCTTATCTGTCCGACGTGAAAGAAAAAAAAGTTAAACTTCCGGCCCGGATGTAAGCGCGGTCGAGACGTGGACTGAACGCTCGTCTTATCGAACGTCCGGGATCGAACGAAGGCCGTGTCCGCCGCCACCAGAGAGCGCATGCGTCTTCTCGAAGCCCTTGACTCTCGGGAGGCGTAAATGCGCGCGTAATAAATAACCGTTACTTTTGGGGTGGAAGAATTATCGACAATTGGTAAAATTGACAATCGAAGTAATCTTGAAAATATTAAAAAATTACTGACATCTTTACCGAAAAAATATGGCCGCCCGAAAAAGGAAAGCAGAAATTGTCAACTGATTGACAAATTCGAGCATACGTGCGTACGAAAAATTTTTGATTTTCGGTTTCTGTTGAGTAAAAATTCGATGGTGACTTCCGGCAAAACCGGAAGTAGAGCGCGGTAACGTTTCGCGCAAGCTAGTGGCGATCGAGTGTGCCCACTAGTGAGTTTTGTATCGACAGGGCTCAGAAGAGCCGAAAATTCGGGTGGGCCGGCAGGCGGGTTGAGACATAAGAACATTGCCAATCTCAACTATGGGCTCGTTTTAAAGCATTGACAATTCCAGCGTAACTTCTGGTCCGAAAAATGTGTTCACCCTGTCAGAAAATCTAGTGAAAAAAAGCCCAACGCGTCCTCCGATATTTCTATCCACCGGAAAAGCAAAATAATTGAAATATTGCGCGATTAGATGTTAAAGCGAATCTTGAAGATTTCCAGTGCAATCGTGGTGTTAAAATTGCGATAGGTCTCGCTTTAACGAGCAGTTGGACGATAATAGACTTACCTGCGTTCGGGTCAGTGCATTCCGGCGGTCTCGCCGTATCGGACGGCGGGTCGAAGAAACGGAAGTAAACGAAACCGCGATAAAGTCTCCCGGACGATCATCCGGCTACTAAGTATCCCACAAATCTCTATTTTCCACGCACTTTTCCGTCCGGCACCGTTCCATCCCACCTCGAGAGGTGCCTCGAGCGTTTTTGGACAAAAAACTCACAGAGTCGAAAAGCGGTGGCGTTTGATCTCGAGTGTGACGCGAACGATCCCTGTGGGGCAGGTAAGCGGGTGGTTCGTCAATCGCGACGAGTGTACGGCTGGGTAGGGAGAAGCGAAAAGTTCTTTCATCCCCTGGAGCCTGCTCACGAAGCACTGTACGTCGCGGCTATTTAAAAAGAACTAATTGGACGTTCCAACCCTCCGCCGCGGTTTTTTCATTTTGTTTTTGCCATTCACGCAACCACCGGGACTCTGACGTCCTTTGATGACGACTGCCGCTTCTTTAGGGTCATCCAGCTCGTGTGTGGTGCTCGTTATCGCGATCATGCGCAGCATAGCGGGCGGGAGCGGCGCGCGCGTAGTGGGGGGAATGGCAGGTGGCGCAGGGTGGGAGCGCGGGCAGCGCAGGTGGAAGTGGGGGTAAAAGAATCAACCTATCGATAGTAGTCGACCGGCCGTCACGCAGGCGGCTGTGTAGTTCCTTAACTCCGCATACAAGCATCGACACAAACATGCATCGTGTATGTACACACTTATCATCGTTTTTTTCTACACTACTTAGCCCTCGCGTCCTTGCTCTGTTTCGGACCGTCGCGACGCGAACCCGCGCCGTCAGTGGCGACGTTTCCGATCAATAAACGGGGAAGCGTACACGCGGGCGCAGCGAGGGATGCTACTTCTCTCGAATGACACGAGGTTGTGCGTCCGCGCCCTGCTGAGCTGGCCAACGAGTGTCCCCGTAACGATCGAGGGTCACTCCTCGACGGACGCATGCACGTACGTCCGATCGGTTACGATCACTGGAACCATTAAATGCCACCATTTTTTTGTTCGCGGGCAACGAAGTCAGACGTACATAGAAGGACAGTTCTTATGGGCGGCTTGAAGACGAGTATTCTGCTACCCAAACTGCCGCCTAGCGGTGTCACAAGTGACCATCTGTTATGGAGGACGACCGGAAAGTTAGCGCCCCCGCCACTTTGAGTAATCGGCTTTTCTTTACGAAATTTCGTTTATATTCGTCGAATATAAGCGAAATTTCGTCAAAAGCACCGCACACTGCAAAAAAAATCGTGCTTTTAGAAGTTTTTTACGATTTTTTCATAGAAATTTTGGGTTTTTGGGGAAATAAATGGCGGATTCGTGTTCAGGGGACAAAATAACATCGAAATGGACTATTAAAAAAAATATTAAAAATCAAAAATTTTTTTCGATTTTTGGGAAAAATACATTTTTTCACCAAACCATGGATAACTTTTTTTCCTTTGGGATTTGGCACTCCACTCTGTGCTCAATCTCTTCGTTATGATTTTCTCTTCAAAATGCTTTTTTAATCATTGGAATCCGATGATTTTTTGATTTTTGGCAGAATTTCA
>JAPYZI010002686.1:0-26919 GCA_030523105.1 Ophioninae sp. A BG-2022a | reverse complement strand
GACGAGGGAAAAGAAAAAAAAAAAAAAGAAGAAGACGAAACGTTTGGACGACTCGTCGCGATATCGGTGCGAAGCAACGAGACCAACGCGACCGGAGAGAACGCGTAATTGTCCGAGGAGGAGATCGAGCGAGCGCGAACGCGATACTATACAACAAAACGCGCGATCGCGCGCGAAACACGCTTGGCCGATATATTTCTCGCTATCTCTCTCTCTCTCTCTCTCTCTCTCTCCCTCCGCTTCTTTCGTTTGCCGGCGCGCTGCTCGCGCGCTTCGGAACGACTCGCGAAGAAGCTCTCACGCGCGGCTAACGCGGGGACGAGGATCTTCGGGGTGCCTCCGCGGAATTCGGCGAGTCTTTTTTGCAGCCGAGCGAGCTTCGCTCCTCGTATTCGCGCGAGCGCGAACGATCTTCCGAATAGGCCGGTACAAAGATAACCCGAGACACGCGTACGCGCGCACGCCGGGACGTACGTGTACGACGAGTCGTCGCGGGATCTCTCGGTGCCCCGCGCGCGCAACTTTCGAGCCATTAAAAAATATACACGCGAAAGACACGGACGCGTACACACGGACGCATCGATTCACACGTACCGGAGCGTCAGCGTCGCGGAATCGTGGCGAAACGACGCGCCGCCGAGTTCTCTCGTCCTCGGTCTTCCTCGTTCGATTTCCGTTCCGTGCGCGCGTTTGACGCAATATTTATAGGTTTGTTCGTAAGTCGCGACGTTACGCGGATGAGACCGGGACGGCGGGGGTGAGAGGCCGCACTCGCTCCCGCGCGCTCGTACGAATCGCGGTTCGTCCGCGTTTTTTAATTCTCGCCGACACCCGCGCGTGGCGCTAGTCGTTCCGTCGAGATATTTTTGTCGCGGAGGCGCGAGAGTCGCGAGAGTCGCGCGAGCCGCGATCGGCCGGTTCGCAGTCGCGCGGACGCCCGAGTATCTCGGACGGACGAACGCTCGCGATATTTCTCCTCGCGCGTACAATTTTCCAAGCGTTGAGTTACCTCGCGTTCGCGCAACGGCTTGGATTCCGCGAGTATTCGGTACACGCGTATCGGTCAACGATCGTAGACGCGCGTGTCGAAAATATATTTATTTGGCTCTTGGAAGTGTTATCGGTGAATAAATTTTTCGAAATTTCTCGTATTCTCGTTACGCGAGCCGGTAACGAAGGACGAAACACTTTTCGGACGCGGCGAAAACGTTCCAGAGTCGCGCCGCAACGCCGGATCGTTCAATTTCCAGACTCGGCTTCGCGATCGCCGGTCGACGCGATCACCGGTCGATCAATTTCTCGCGTGATAACGAACGCGATACGCGCATCGACGGATACGGGCCCGGGTATGCGCGATTCTCACGATACAAGCAGCGCTACGAGTGGCGGTCTCGAACGCGAACGATTCGACACGTCGGCGTAGGAAAAATACCGCGTCGCGACGACCCTCCGGGCGCCCCGCGAGCCTGTACCCTGGAGAAGAAAAATTCAATCGCGGATCTTTTTCGAGAGCGGATTTTTCGTTTCAACGACTCTCGGCGGCTGCCGCCAGAGGCAGGACCAACGATCGCGAAGTCGCGGGTTTTCTCCGGTCGGTTCTCTTCCGTTCGCGCAGCGAACACTCGCCCACCGAGCGTCCGTGGTTTTCCGCGATGCTCCCGGGGCCCACCCGCCAAAGAGAAAACAAACGTTCGTGGATTTTAACGGAAGCGCGAGTGGAGGGGAAGCGGAGCGTAGCGCCGAGCGCGCTTCCTCGTTGAAAGCTCTCGCGTGCGACGTACGGCCGCGCGACGCGACGAGAAAACGAAATAATTAAAAATTGCTCGTTTTACTCACGTCGTGCGTTATTCAGTCCCGCGGACGACCGTCCATCGTGGGAATTATCGCGAGACTCCGTTTTCCCCGGCCGCTCTCGTCTCTTCGGTCGTAATTCTTTTTCGTGCACTTTCCGAGCGTTCAAGCAACGAGTATCTCCGTACTCGTCGGGTACTCCGAACCTCGCGTTAGCGTCATCGTCGCGTTTCGTTTCGTACTCGCGACGCAAAGCGATCGGAGAATTCCAGCGTAGAAAAATTCACAGGTCGGGGAGGAACGGTGCGCCCTTGACTCGGGAATATTTCGAATCGATGTCCGGGAAGGCGCGAGTCGCGCGGCATAATCCTTCGTTTCTCGATTCACTCTCCGCTGTCTCGTTCCTCCGGTCTGTTTCGCGAAGACGCGATTTTGAAAGTTTTACGCCGCGGAGGGGGCGGGAGAGGGAACGATTCGCGCGGCGCGTGCACGCACCGCGCCGAGCGATCGCGCGCTCGCTCGGATTATTTCGAGAGCGAAACGGAACATTTTTTTTCTTTCGCGCGTTACTCGGCCGGCATCGTCGCGCGTTCTCTCGTTTCGTGGCGCGCGCGGCTCCTCGCGCTCCGACGTTACGAGCGAAGCAACGCGGACCGAGGCCGACCGGGCCGGGGGCTGTCTCGTTGCGAGTCGAACGCGCCGATCCCGGTGCCCCTCGTTACTCTTTGGGAATGTGGTACGATCGTTCGAGGCTCGAGTCCCGATTTCCAAACTCGAGAGAAGGGGCGCGAGAGGCTCGAGGGGCGAGGGTCGAACGAACGTCGGCCGTGGTAGTTCGCCGAAATCAAAGTTCGTCTCAGCGGGGAGCGTTATCGAATCGGAGGGAATTCGAGGAAACCGAACGATTCGGGTGCGGCGACGTTCGGAAGCTGGCTTTCCTCGTAACCGCGGGCTACCGCGGAAAATCGGTTGTTTCGTCTCCTACCCGGCACCGGGGAAACCCGGCAGCGGCACCTCGCGGCGGCCGCTGCCGAGTTTCCCCGCTCTACCGTATCGACCGAGTCGTTTCTCTCACGGCCGTGAGGAAAACGCGGAAAACCCACGCCGATGACAATTCCGGACGAAAGTCCCTGTCGCAAACTTTAGAGGCTCCGGCGCCTCTTCCTTCGTCCGTAAATTCTGGTCCCATCGGCGCGGAGGGTACATCCACGTACGGTTGCGAACACTCGGAGGAATTACTCGGCGCGCGCGAGCCCAAAAAAGTCGAAACGAACGGTGCGTTCGCGAACGCACCGGGAACCCGAACAAACCCGCGCGTACGCCCGAACCGATCGGTACGCGCGTTATCGGCTCGTGACGAATTCGTACGTACGAGCCTCAAAGCCTTTCGAAATGATTTTTTGTCAAATTTGTTACGTAACTCCGTTGATTCGCGTCAATACGAACGACCAAACGGTTTTCCAATAATTTCACTCGTTCCTTGAAAATGAATATTTTTTGCACGGTCCTGATTTTCGGGCGCTCGCGGTGCGGAGCCCCCGCATCGAATATCCCGTATCCGTGTGTACGAACGCACAGGCGGTTCGTAACTTTGTTACGCGTACGTACGCGAGGAGGAGGCGGCTCGTGTCATCGGCCCGAAGCGACGCCACCGCTGCAACAACGAGGAAAGAATCGCGCGGACGATTAAACAATAACGCGAAACGCGGGGAGATTTCCTCGATACGCCAAGAGCCAGGGAGGAACGACGGAAGAAAGAGGAACGCCCGAGAGGAGAGAGGAGCGTGGCGGCGACAGGGGGGGGGGGGGGGGGGCCAAGGCGAAAGTAGCAAGAACGACGAGAAAAGGAAGAAAACGGGAAGCCGTGTTCCGAGAGATACGAAGATAAGCGGACGCAAGCGTAACGACGCGTACCATACGCGAAAGTCGAATTATCGCGAGACTTTTATATTCGAGGAGTGTCGAACCGTAACGTCTCGAATGCCAAAAAACATATTTTTCAGTGGAGAGAAAAAACTTTTGAAATCGTTGACGTTGCGACTTTCCGTTTCGCCGTATCGTTATCGGGGGGGGGGGGACGGCACACCGAGGTTGTACTCGAAAAGCGCGAGTAGAGACCGGCGCGTACGACGCGTCGCTGCGACAAAACGTGTTCGAGTTCGCGCGGCTCTCGCGACGTTGCGGTTCGGCAGCCCTCGTTCCTCGATTGTTATCCACTTTGTTCGATTCTCCGGTCGATCGGCGATTTCCGATCGCTGCCGTAACAACGGGAACAAAGTCGAACCGAACCGGGATCGCGGGACGAAAGCACTCCCCAGCTACAAAGTTCACAAAAAACGGAAACTCGGGCCCCTACGAAGGACGCTCGCGACTCGCGGCGAACGAGGCGAATCGAAAAAAAAATCAGCGCTGGGACGACTGACCGATGAAACGTCGCACCGAAGACGCTCGTCGATCGCGCCTCAACGAGGTTTTCGTTACGATCGGAGATTCAGCGGAAGAAGAACGAGCGTGGATCGGCGCATCGAAGCGTTCGGTGAGAAGCCGACGAGACGATTAATCGTATCCGTGCGTCGAAAGGTGGGTGCGCGTACGCGGACAAAAACCGCGCGACGGCTCGACCGGAGAACGACTGACCGAGAAAATCGTACGGAGAGTCGAGAGCGCGCCGTGGGCTTATCCGTGTGCGATACAAGTGTGCGGCGGAGGTTGCGACGCCGAGAGTGGCGGTAGTCGACGATGGCGGGGGCGAAAGGGGCCCGACGAAACACAACGACGAGTTTGTAACCTCTTTCGCGCGTACAGTCAGACCCCGATCTTTTTCCCGTTTTCTTCGTTCTTTTCTCGCCGCTCGTTCGAGAGCCAGCAAGAATGACGAACGAGCCTGCGCCGGCCGACGTCGTTAACGCTCGGTAACCCCGTCACGGGTAATCTTCGAAAAGGCTCGAGCCGCCGCAGCGCTCGCGTCCGTTGACTCGAGAGCCCGATCTTGCACGAGCGCTTCCGCACGAGTGATGGAAAATCGAGGTCTCGCGGTACACGCGAGTCCGACGGTTGAAAACTTGCGCGACGGAGATCGGAGGGGCCCTCGAGGTTCGCGCGGAGAGAAGACCCCGCGCGCGAGACCTCTCCTCGCGGCAATCGCGGTGGGGGACGCACGGGTGAAATCAGGCATGCGCGAGATCGCGCGCGAGCTTCGCGGCGACGTTACCGGGGGGGGGGGGGGGCGGGGGGGGGGGGGGGGGGGGGGGTCCCGCCCCCCCCCCCCCCCCCCCCCCCTCTTGTTCTCGCAGGGCCTCAATTTTTAAATCTTTCTCGAACCGCTGCTCTCGTGGTCCGCGCTCTCCTTGGATTCGTGATAATAATAATTATGTAGACACGGAGAAAGAGAGAGAGAGAGAGAGCGCGAGAGAGGAAAGAGGCGGGTTCCCCCGTTGAATCGGTTCGCGTTCGGACCGAACAAGGCTAATTAGTCGGGTATTTTTGTACTCGACGATGACGGGGTACGGACCGGTAAGGTGAACGACTGAGGTATTTTTAGTAGGGCGGAAAGTGAACGGTTAATCTCGCAATTGCAAAGCCACGTGCAGCAACGCCGGAACGGCGTCGAATAAAAAACACGTTTGGAGCAATACGTTTATTTTCGTCGTACGGAAGAGGCAGTGACCGTGCGTTAGGTAATGAGACCGCGAATCTTCGCGGGTCGCGCGTACGCCTTTCGAAGACGCGACTTTACGCGGCCTCTTTGGAAAGTTCGCAACTTTTAACTGCGTTACCAAAATGGCTGTTTCTCGAGTGTTCGTTTGTACTATGCGTGTTGTTATACGTTGGCGGTAACCGCGGCGAGATCGGGTTACTCGAAACCTCGATGCACAAACACGCTGCAACCCGGTTGTCTTTTATCCCGCGCGACTCCACCTATCCCGCACTCTCCGTCGTTCTTTCTCTCGGGCGAAGCGGAGACTCTTCGTTCTGACTTTATGCGTTAATCATCGAAGCTCAAAGCCGCATGATCTTTTCTCGCGTCCTGTTTAGTTTTTTCTTTCTCGCGTGGATCACGGATCGTCGACCGCGAGATTATTGTCGCCGGTGTGAGAACGAAACGAGGCGCGACGTGTAATAATCGAGTGCGCGAAAGGACGCCGAACGCGCGGTGAACGGAGCGACAAATACCCCGATGACCCACCGAATAGGCAAGTGGGTGCTCATCGAACGATCAGGGGAACGGCGGCACTCTTGGACCCTCCGATGTATCGAAATGTATCCCATCTGCGCGTGGCACTGCTCGTTTTGTGGGAATGTTTTTGTCCCGGAGACGCGAGTTCCGCTGTTGGACGCTTCGTAATATTGTCCGTGCGAACGGTGTCGCACCGGTAAGACCGGATTATAAGGATACGATACACCGCGACGTCAAAGTCCCTGGCCGGTGAGCCGAACGTCTCGCAACTGTTTCAGCGGACGATCCTCCCGCTATATTGAAAATTAATGTTACGCGTGTGCATTGGAGTGCTTGGATACCGAACCGCACTCGTAGGATAAAGGAAGAATGTCCGTTCCAATTATTACCGTCGTACTCGTGTTTCTTTCGAAGCGACGCATTATTTTTTATTGATTTGGTTTATTGTACTTGTGCGCGGCGATTTGATAAATAAAATTATGAGGAACGGCGCATACACCGCTCTCAGGAGAGAAAGAAAGGAACAAGGTTGGTTCGTCTTTTCGTCGCACGCCGCTTCCAGTCGCCGCCACGCGCCAAGCGGTGGAAATCGGATTCAAAACTGTGCCCCGATGAATCCTTCCATTAATGGCGCTGTCGGATCTTCCCGCGGACTTACGGTACGCTCGCGCGGCCGCTGTAACAAACACCTCCGAAGCAAATATGTTCAAAATCGTTATAAGGGATGCGTACGCGTCGCGTAACGGGTGTTTGCTGTGTTTCGTCACCGTGATGTAGCACGATTAGGAAATCGTAGGTGTCTGCTTTACCGAGGTTGAATCGCTTCGAACGAAACGTTACCGATTATTCGATCCGGGTGTTGCGTCGAATTCAGACTTATAAAATATAGCTCCGTAATGAAGACGACGATTCCCTTTCTCCTCGTGATAGTGCGAGATGCGACAAAAAAATAATCGCGTAGTCGCTAACTCGACTCTTGCCGACAGTTGCAAACTTCTCAAAGATCAATCATTCGCCAATGGCACGAGTCGAAAAACGGAAAAATAGGGGAGAACCGTGGGTATTGCGCGTGTTGCGGTTCTATCGGAAACGACGAATGAGGGAATCCGTCGCTCTCCTGACGTATGGTACTTTTCGTCGGAATCGTAATGACCAATGAATCGCGAAAGATGAGAGACTCCGTTATCGGAGAAACGGAAACGCGCCTTAAACCCAAGCGTCGCATCGGCCGAGTCGCCATACGTGCGAGAGAGAGAGATAACTGAACGCGCGTACCCAATGATTAAGGCTGCTTTTATCCGAAACGCGATGGGTTTGAGAAAGAACTTGGCAGTAGGATTGTTACCGACCGGACAGGCGAGCGGTGTCCTCAAGAAACGACGCGCCAAGTATCCGTCCTAAAAATATTAGTCCAAGACGGATCAAGCGAAACGAGTAGTAGAGAGACGCCAGCGTCGCGACACGCGAGACGCCAGCTTGAACAACGAACGCGTTTTCATTCGAAAAATTGCTAAACGTTCGTACGCTGTTCCATAAATAATATGATGGTCGAAGCGGAAAGAGATTTTACGTCGTACGTCGACGCGAGCCCCGCAGAGACAATATTCGAGGCGACATCTGGCGATCGAACCGACAGTTACCGATGGTTATTCTCGTCGCTTTCTCTCGCGCTCTCTCTCTCTCTCTCTCTCTCTCTCTCTCTCTCTCGCACGTTTTCAACGGAGAGCGCGGTTTTCACGGCGAGCCTTTCTCCCCGCGCCATTCGTCCCCTCTCCGTCTCCTGCCTTCGTCAACCGCGCCGGATCTTCGGACGTCTCTTTCTACTCGCGCATTCCCGCTTCGGTCTATCGTGACGACAGTAATCTCGCTCCAGCGCAATACCGAGAGGGTTGAAAAAGAATCCGGCCGGTTACCGGTTTTACAACCCGCTCGTTACCACGCAACGAAAATCACATCGCGTTTCTCGTACTCGTCGCGTCCTCTCCGTACTCCATCGTTGTGGTTGAACAACGCGTTTCACCGGCTGTATAGTTTGCAAAAGCGGGGCAGCAACGATAGGGGGCGAGAGCGAGAGAGACAGAGAGAGAGAGAGAGAGAGAGAGAGAGAGAGAAACGGATGGAATAGCGAGAAGCAGCTATATTTCGTAGGTTCACCGTGTGAAAAGTAATCCCGTCGAGACACACAGTGACCGCAATTTACATATGCCGGTAATATAATTCGCTTTAAAAAAAAACAACGCGGATACATCAGCGCGGCGGTATACAAATTTGACACGAAAAGGAGTGATTCTCGTCTCGTAATCAAAATCGTTGCGAAGCGTGGCGTGGCTTTTTCGCCGAGCCAACGAGAGAGAGAGAGAGGGGAAGAGAGAGAGAGAGAGACGGAGCGTGCGAGCGCGAGTGAAAGAGCGGGAGGGAGATAGCGCTAGTAGCTCCATAAGCCGAGTAGGGCGAGCATCGAAGTAAAGAAACACGATGGCGGCAGTCGAGTGCTATCAGAAACAAGAGGGCGAGAACGAAGAGATGAACGCGCAACAACCGCAACAGCAGCAACAGGACGGGCACGATGATTCCGGGCAACGGGGACAACCGACCGCTGGGATACCGGGTAAGGACGACGAGCGAAAATTATTCGTCGGCGGTTTATCCCGCAACACAACCGACAAAGAGTTGCGTGACCACTTTGGAAAGTTCGGCGAGATCGAGAGCATATCGGTCAAGATGGATCAGTATACCGGTCTCTCGAGGGGTTTCGCATTTATGGTCTTCACCAATCCGAAAACCATCGATAAACTACTCGCTTCCGGCGAACATTACATCAACAAACGCAAGGTCAGTCGGTTTTTCTTTTCCATCGGTGCCCCTCTCCACCCTCCCCCGACCGTCTTCTTTTCCTCATATACTTTTTGGGTATGCGCCTGTGTGCGTGTATTTGCGATTTATTTTCTCAATTACCAAGACGCGCACGCGCGACCGATGTGTGGACGAGCTTTTACGGTCACCCCGATCTTCGTCCCTCCCCCGCCGCGCTCTCGGGCTCTCTCGCTCTCTCTCTCTCTCTCTCTCTCTCTTGCTCTCACCCTCGCTATCTCGCTATCTCGCTCTTTCTTTCTACGCGGTCACTAGCACATTCACCCGCGAACGTACTAACCCTTCCTCCATCCTTGGGCTCCTCTCCCGCTCCGTCCCGCTCCTCCGTCTACGTTCTCTTTTCGTGAAACTGGCGGGCGCGCGCGCGCGCCTGCGCCCGTGTGTACGTAAGAGAACGTGCGCGCCAAATGTGCTTTAGGAGAATTGCCGAATTATCGCGAGACGTACACGGGGCCGCGCGCGCCCCCCCCGAACGTATTCGCACACGCCGCGACTCTCCTCTTCGGTGGCTACGAGCAGCGTGTATTCGCGTGACACGACGCACCACTGCCAGAGACTCGCACCAAACTCCGATCCATTTTATTTCCTCTCTGACCTCGTACTATAGGCCATTCGGGAATTTGATAATATTTGTACTCTATTGTGTCCGCGTCAACGGGTACGCGGTCTTTAACAGCCGAGAGAGCATTCAAAATCGCGTATACTC
This sequence comes from Ophioninae sp. A BG-2022a, assembly GCA_030523105.1. Lineage (NCBI taxonomy): Eukaryota > Metazoa > Arthropoda > Insecta > Hymenoptera > Ichneumonidae > Ophioninae sp. A BG-2022a. Next base: position 17,374 of record JAPYZI010002686.1, on the reverse strand, counting down.
AAATTTCCTCCGCAAACGTTTCGTTTTGTTACTTGGCCTCGGCTCTTTTGAGAAACGATTATTTAACAATCGGAAAAAGTTTGTCGAGGAGATTATTAATATTCCCCCGAGAAAGTTCTTTTTGTATTCGCGCTTAACAATTTGATGAACCGTGCCGTACGTTTCTTTCGTGTAATAATCTTTTCCGGTCGTTCTTGGACGTTGGTCGCATCTTTTTTTCGTTTTCACACGTTGGCCACATTTATATCTGTATCTCGTACGTTACTCAGGTGGATCCGAAGCGTGTCAGTAAAAAGGCGCAGTACGGCAAGATTTTCGTCGGTGGCTTAACGCCGGACATCACGGACGACGACATAAAGACGTACTTTGGCCAGTACGGTACGATCGTCGAACTCCAGGCGCCCTTCGACAAGTCAAAGAATCAGCGCAAAGGTTTTTGCTTCATAACGTTCGAGTCGCGCGACGTCGTCTACAAGTTATTGAAAACCCCCAAGCAAACGATAAACGGACGCGAGGTGGACGTTAAGAAGGTCAAAGTTAATCCAGAGGCGAACCGGCCAGGATTCTGGGGTGCAGGTTACGGTTACGGTTACGGCGGCGGTTACGGTTGTATACCCGAGGCGAACGACTTTCACGGCGGTTACAACGACTCGTCCTCCAATTTTGATTACAACTCGTTCAGATATCACGAAGATCCGAGTCTCCAATTGGGTGACGGTTGTTACATGCCCTACACCCACGTTTACATGGGAGCCAACAAACCCCGCGGCAATGGACAAGGACCCCGTCCCTTTCAGAGACACCAGCCCTACTAAAACGATACGAAAGAAAAGAATAACTAAAAGTTGTTTCGTTGTTCGCCGGATTTCGTAATCCTCAATGTACACGTCAAATATAACGCGAATTACCCGAGAGAAAGAGGAAAAGAGAGCGAAAGCGAACGAGCGTGCGATCGAATGAGAGAGAGAGAGAGAGAGAGAGAGAGAGAGAGAGAGAGTCCCGATTCATTAGAGCGAGGGAAAATCGAAGAAGCAAATAAGAATTGCTTCGGCGAGGATTGAAACGAACTTTTGAGAGAAAGAACAAACAAGATATACGAAATAAAAGAAGAGATGACGGATTCGTTTGTAAAACTTCCAAATTCTCGGCCTATCGGGGAGTATTAATTTCTCCGCCTTATAATTCGAGAACCGTGGAATAAAGTCTCGTTCTTTTGCGATTCTGCCTCGCTCATTTCAATTTTGCCTTACTTTTCGTTTCTTTTTTTCAGTGTTTCTTCCTATTTAAGAAGTTCTAATGCTAGATTGTACGCGTATTAATTTAATAATTGCCTGAGAACCGGGATATTTGAGCCATCCCGAGCACGAGCATCTATTTTTGCAGGACGCGTTGGACGATTGTGCGTTGAAAATTATTTACGAAAATTCACGTAAAATCCCGCTCGTCCCTTCTACCGTGTACGCGTCGATCAATGTATTCAGAAGGAACGCTTGATCCAATGATTTTCTGGAGATGCGTTACGTCGATACAACCAAACCAGTTGTTCGGTGAATCTGCGATCGACTACCGTTTCGTTTACCGCTCTGAGATATCCGAGATCTTTTTCCGCATCCCGATCAACGATTGGTAACAAAAAATAGATAACGCCACAATTACGCGATCGATCTATGATTTAGCGTCAATTATTATTTTTATTGAAAAACATTGAACGCCTATCTTCCAAAAAAACAAAAAAAAATTAGGCTCCTGGGTTGATAACTTGTAGCTTTAACGGTTTGAAAAAGCGTGATTTCTTCCCTGCATCATAGTCCGTTGGACCGTGCTAACGTTTCCTTCACAATTTCATCGGTTATCCTCTCACGATAACCCGAACTTTTTTTCACGATACGAGCGGCGTATTATTATTATTAATATTATAACTATTGTCTTTACTATTAATTTTTTGCCATCTCAAGCATGTCTCACGGTAATACCGTTGATTTACCGTAAGAAGCAAAAAAGGACGACGATCCGATTTTTGCGGCCGAATTAACTCGCGCCGAGACGCGCGCGCTTTTTTTTTTATTCTGTAATGCGTTTGGCGAGTTTCGCGTACATCTACGCGGACTCATATTCACGATTAAAGTGCAAACACGCGTACGCGCATCGCCGCGTACGACGATAATTCTCCGTGTGCACGTGTTTAATTTTCGACTAATCGTTCTTCCCTTTTTCTTCCGTTTTCATTTTTTTTCCGTTTTCCTCGTATTGGACAATAGTTGTGGCGCAAACGTTGAAACATTCACACCTATGCTCCGATGCGTTCAATAATGGTTTAGCTGTAGTGAGAATTTAAAGAGCACGGGAGGGAGATCGAGCAAGAGAGATGAAAAAAGTGAAAAAAAAAAAAAAAAAGACGAATATTTGAAAGAAGAGATATTTATAATTAAAATATAAGCGTACCAGGGTGTCGTCGTACGAAAGGAAAATGTAGTAGGAGGCGCGAAAGAAATTTGTACAAGGGCGAATGGAAAGCGTAACGATAACGGGGACGAGGAGGAAAGAACAGCAACGAATGAACTTGGCGACGAAAAAGTGCTTCTGAGAATAATTGACATTACGAGGGCGAGAAGGGCATAACTACGAGAATGCTTGAGGGAGGACAAACGGCGGCCGAACGCGAGGGGAGGAATGACCGTGCGTGTCCAGCGTACGATCCTACCGAGCCAAGTCGATGTAAAATTCACTTGCTATTATTAATCGCTGAAAAGACTGCCTAGGACTTTTATAGCGTTGTATGGCGTTGGCGAAACGTGGATGAACGCGTCACACGGTGGACCAATAATCTTCCCAACCCGAGGAAATCCAATTTCTAATCAATTTGTCGCGCGAGCGAGAGAAAGAAAGAGCTTATCGGAATATATACAATTCAAAAGACCAACATCAAATTATGGAAACAAAAAGTCACGGATCTAGACACAATCGCGCGCCCGCGAACGAGCGTACACACACCCACACTGTAGTGCCAGAATTCATGAAAACACGGGAAGGAAAAAAATAAAAATTATATATACTATATAGATATATCTAAATTATATATTTTTTCCAAGGCTGAAGCAGCTCTAAACTTCCGATAATCCCGTACGGGTTAATCGTACGGATGGACCAAAGCTCTGACTTTACGAATGAAAAGAAAATAAAAGTCAAAGATAACAAAACGAGATAAAGCGGCGAGAAAATTGCGACACACGCGAGGAAACAAAAACGTGAAAATAAAGCGGTTAGTCGTCCGGACGAAGGGCCAACGAATCATAACGAATGTTTGCTTTCTCGTAGCTGACCGTCCTTGTGTCATATCACATATGTATACTATGTATACGCGGATTGGCGAAGCGAATGGCAGACAGGGCAAAAAGGAAAAAAAAAATAGAAACAAACGAACAAGAAGATTACGAAACATAGGGAAATATCTAATTATCTGGATGTAACATACACGTTGTACATGTACATACGTACCACATAGGAGAATGTACGAAATCCGCGAGGATATTAACGAAGTGATGGATTATATGTGTGAAATGAAAACAAAACAAAAAAATTATAAGAACGAAATAAGAAGTGAGAAAAAAAGAAATTATACGAATATTTTGTTACTATTCATTACTGTTCGCTTGTTTCACCCATGACACAGTGTATATTTTAATTATAATAAAGAATAAAATACTCTTCATTTCGTATCTATTGACGTTGAAACGATCGAAACACGACAAACTAACGAAACATTTTTATTAAATTCGGAACGATTTCTGTTGGATCGTACATTTTTCGTGCGTGCGCGATTAGCAGCCGTTATTACGGGGCCCCGTGAAAAATAATGTTTAGGGAGCGTCGCGTTTGAATCAAACGAGGAAAAGAAGCGATTGAGTTTGATACGCAGGTACGTGAAATATTTTTGTCAACGCGAAGTTACGAAGACAAGCAAAAATCTTAAACGTCCTTTTCTCAAAATAACTTCTCGGTATTTGGCTTAATCTCTTAACCCTCCGTAATCATATCCGGTAACATCGATCCGTCCATCAATTTTTCGTCCAGATATCTGATAATTCTTGACTGAACGAAATTGTCAAGCCTAGATTTGATGCCCGGAAAGTGGCCCGCGTTAAAAAAAATAGACTCCAGAATTTCCATCGGACTTGCAAGGCGTCTCTTTGATTATTCGCTCCGTCTTACTCGCTCTACCTCACTCGCGCAAGATATATTTCGCCGCAGTGAAAACGAGAAGACAACGAAAAACAAAAGTTTTAAAACATTGTTCCCATTTTCGAACGAACGCCGGCAAATTTGGATGTGACTCTTGCCGCTGACGCAGAGACGTTCGGGAGCGCTGCCGTCGCGAGCAGTCGTGACCGAGAGGGCGGCGCGTCTCGATGTTTTCGATATCAGCAATGTCCGGGACTTTTCGTTTCCCACTCTGCCACTCGTAGTGCTAGTTGTGTCGAGAGAAACTTGACTATGGTATATACGTATTAATCCGTTGAATCTCTTTGTCATACGTTGCGTGTTCGTAAAAATGCCACGATGAACCGACGACTGTGCCGACAAACGATTATGGAGGCTGCCGTTTCATTAAATATGAAACAATTGCACCCGTAGAGCATCGGATGCGTGCTTCACGTACCCGAAACGCGAACCATTGCGAGAGCTTATCCGCGCGTGATTCCCGCGTGCGATCGCGAATCGTTTCATCGCGAAGTCGCGCGCGACAAAAATATTCTCTTGGAATAACTAGCGCCACCTGCAGTTGAGAGATGGATCGCAAAAATAGGGACGAAACGCGATGCGTTTTGCGATGCGTGAGAGTAGCACGGTGTATCTCTTCGCACGAACACCATGTACCACGTTATACCCACGTACGTGCCACACACGGTAACACCCACCCCAACCGTATAGTCCCAAAGAAGTTTCAATTATGGCTGCCGCAGTGGTGTAGCCCCCAATATCGCGTATACAATCGAGAGAGACAGAGCGTACCATTGGAGCAAAACACAACAACGAGAAAACGACTCTACGCGACGATTCGCGATTCTTCGCTTCGTCCCAGTTTCTTTATCTCGATTTTTTATCGCCCCGTCATTCGTTCGGCTCGTGCACAAAGTTGATTTTGATTTTGCAACAATCGGACATACACGAGTGATTCGAGTCCACTGTGCATAGAAATGTACATATATAGACGCGTATACGTATATATGCCTATGAGCGACTATGCATCATGTAAATGAGAGATAATGTCTTTCCTCGTGATTCTGTCACTGCGATTTCTGCGTAATTTTTCAATCGCACGCCGAGTTCGTTCGTGACTTTTCGAGATGTGCGTCGATAGTCTTGGAAACGAAAAAAAGACAAACCCAAACGATTCGTCGTACGTTCCTCAACGACGAAACTTTTTTATTAGGGAAAGAAGGAGGGTTTAGTGTTTTTGCACCAGATTGCGAAATGTGTTGGAAAGCTCGTAACAACCGCGTGCACGAGTCTTACGAATAATACGCAATTTTATAGGCATCTGTGTATGTTACGGTATACGTGTGCGCGTGTATAAATATACATGTATGTATACGTGCGAGTGCTTCGTGCACGTGAAACATGCTTTTCGTGTCATAATCTATGCGCTTTGTTCGTCGTTGTTTTTTCCCCTTCGAGGAAAAAATTTAGTCTCCCAAATGTCGAACTTTCGTGATCGCCGTTCGCCAATCCACGAGTTTGCCTCGTGAGAACGGGACAATCTTGGATGTAAAGGGCCGATAAACCTCCTTCGCCGCTTGTAAAATTGACGCGTCTCGTTTTTACGTGCTCGATTAAAAAAATACACGGGGTAAGCTTTTAAATGAAAATCTTTTTGCCAATTTTTTTGCTCGGTAAAACTGTGTTGTTTTCAATGACCCTACGATCGGCAATACCCACGTCCACGAACGCGTTTTCTTTACACGCGCTCTTGCACTTGCTTCGTACAAATTCGTTATTAGAATTCCGAGATCTTTATTCTTTCGTTCGACCGTTCGTTGTTTCGACGCTCGGCGTCGGCTCAACGGACAATCGTTATAGCTTATAGTCCAAACAACTAGGAACGACCATTTACAGCGAACGATCCAAGCGATACCGAAGATAATCTTTGAAGTTTCAAATTCAACCAATTCTAAAGATGATCATGCCTTCTTACAACTTTTTCTAGCCGGATAGCTAAGCGCGAGCGAAATGAACCATCGGTCGGTCTCCAGGATCCGGAGATTCTGTAGTTGGACATAAATTGTCGCGTTTGGCAAAACTTGGACTCTGACGTAGCGTTATCCGGAGGGACATCGGAGGAAGAAACATGTCACAGCACAACATTAGCTTGGGGAAGCGCGGTAGAGTAGTGGCGAGTACGTCGTCGGCCGCAGTCTCCGCGTCCAGCAGTTCCACCGACCTTGCCAGTCTGTTTGAATGCCCGGTCTGCTTCGAATATGTTTTACCACCTATTTTACAATGTCAGAGCGGCCATTTGGTATGCAGCAATTGCAGACCGAAGCTTAGTCTCTGTCCCACTTGCCGTGGACCTCTCGGTAAGAGAATGCGAAAACTATCCCTCTGCGTAATGTGTTTTCGTCCGTGTGCTTTTGTTTCACTTCCGTTTTCTATCTATTGATCCGGTTCTCTCATGGCGTTAGTTCAAAATGCATTTTTAAAGAAGCTCGATGAAAATACCTATCAAATGATTCCAAACGGCCTATGAAGCTTTCCCATTCTTTACTAGTCTTTAACACGCGCGATAAGACGAGCTTTGGTAGCTCTCGTCAGATTTGATCTTAATAGTCGGGAAAATGGTGGTATTTAATATTTTTCTTTATTTGTCATAAAAATTTCATACAGTTATTCTCTACGCGTTTTTTGGCATCTTTCGAGAGACCAATTGTAAATTTGAAATAAAAATAAAAATGAGGGTTCGCGTACGGACCTGCCACAGCAGTGATATTACTTACATTTTCATTTTCGATCAGAAGCTTTTTCGTTCCAACCACGGTACTTTGCCGGTAGTTTCATTCCAACTACTGGCAAAAATAGTACATCGTTTTTTGCATGTACCGAATTACTCTTTACGGTTGATAAATCTCTCGGGCATTTTTGTAGCTTTACTAGGACCGTGTAGCGCTCATTTTTCGAATGTAAAGGCCCCACCGTCGCAGCTCATACGGCAAACGTTTTTGGTCCCTTCTTAGGTAATATACGGAACTTGGCGATGGAAAAAGTGGCGAGCAACGTTATGTTCCCTTGCAAATACTCAACGAGCGGCTGTACAGTTACCATGGTACACATAGACAAGCCAGATCACGAGGATACCTGTGAATTCCGTCCCTACAGTTGTCCCTGTCCAGGTGTCTCTTGCAAATGGCAAGGTTCCCTGGAGGAGGTTATGCCGCATCTTGTCATGAGTCACAAAAGTATCACGACTCTTCAAGGTGAGCCGAGCGATTCGTTTTCTACATCTTGTTCCGCTCGTCCAGTTTTCTAACCATACATGATTCGTCGTTAGGTGAGGATATTGTATTTCTGGCAACGGATATTAATCTGCCAGGGGCGGTGGACTGGGTAATGATGCAGTCCTGCTTTGGTCACCACTTTATGCTCGTCCTCGAGAAGCAAGAGAAGTACGACGGTCATCAACAATTTTTCGCTATTGCTCAGTTGATCGGATCGCGAAAACAAGCGGAAAATTTCGCTTACAGGTAGAAGCTTCTTTTCATTCGAACGAATTTGTGATAGCAAAGAGGGCACTCGCGTTGAATAGCAACGAAAATCATTTGTTTCGTAGGTAAAGCTTTTGGTGTACGGTCGTAGCGATCACCGCGTCAATGCACTCACGCTGCTCAAGTAAAATATGCCAAAACCCACAACTTTTCTCGCGGCGAATGATCATTTTTTATTGGGTCAAGTCAAGTTCTCGTTCTCAAGACATAGCGATTTTTATCCTATTTCTTAGGGTCACTGGGGCTCAAGGAACAAAATCTCATGACTTTCAGCATCCGAACGTCTAGCTTCTCTCGTCCAGCATTGCGATTAATCGCCAAAAAGCGCCATCGCGTTTCGGCATGCGTTACTGAAAGAAGGGTGTGGCGCGCTATAGAATATGGAGGAGAGAAAAGCACGACCACTTGTTGTAATTATCGTTATCGTTTCTCGTAACTTTTCAGATTGGAATTAAATTCGAATCGACGAAGGCTTACGTGGGAAGCAATGCCACGTTCGATTCACGAGGGTGTGTGCGGGGCAATATTTGCCTCGGATTGTCTCGTCTTCGACACTTCGATAGCTCGACGTTTCGCCGACAATGGCAATCTCTCGATCAACGTTACGATATCGATGGTCTGAGACGGTGATTCCTTTGAATTTGCTTAAGATTACGTTGTGTGAACGTGAGCGAGAGAGGGAGGGCAGAGGAGAGAGGAAAGGGTAGAGGATACCGTGGATCCTTGACGGTCTAGAAACGAAGAGGGTAAAAATACTGAGAATGTGTTTAATATTACGTTTCAAGAAAGCCGAATCCTTTCAAAGATAACTTTTTTCACCCATAAATTTTCTACCCAGAGTACGCGTTTACGTCATACTATGAATTTTTCTTTACGCCCGTTTGACTGTCGAAAAACCTGTCGCGACTCGAACACGTCAAGAAATTATACACTTCCGGTCCAATGTCTATTTTGCTTTCCTGCGGATCGACAGAAGCAAGGATTTAAAGATTCAACGGTTTTTCCGCGACCTTACGTTCGGATAGTTCGGCGGGAGCCTTCTGTGTTGTGATATTCATTCCTTGTACGGCCAAACGTCTTCCGACATTCGCGGGAAAAGAAAACGAATCTTACGGAGAAAGCTCGATGGGTGTCGCAGCAACAATTGCAAAGGAGTCAAATGTCGCGATCAATGATACTTTTGGTGTTGATACGAGAGCGAAAAATCTGTGTTACGCGGACGGTCGGAGCTTAACGGGAAATATTTGCGTTTGTAATCGAAGATCCGTCGATCAGCGTCCGCGTGGACGCTTTTGTTTCTCGCGATACAAGTACGAGGAAGCAGATGATAAGGAGTTGACGCGAAACATCACGTTGAGCATCACGCTAAGCATCGTATTCACCGCAAGTGCAACAGCGGTTTTCGTTGTTCGAAGTTTCCTCTCGAACGTCTGATATTTGAGAACAAAAAAGAAAGAAAGAAAAACCTGCGCTCTACAAAAATAAGAGCGATCCGTGTCTCCTCGTTTATTCCAAGTACGAACGTGATAAGAATAGTACCGACGCAGGATTCTTTTTTATCAATTGCGCTATACATCGAGCAGAATAAATTCACGAAAAGTTCAACGGCAATGAGAAAAAGGAAACGATAGGCTCGTACCGTCGGCGGACAGTGAGATGAAATTCTGCCAAAGAACACGGATCTCGCGTCGATTGAGTCGAGTATGAATGAAAGGAAAAAACTGTGAAAACTAGACTGAACCGTAGGCTATTCTAATGGAAGAGATAGAAAGAGAGCGGGGAAGAAAAAAGAGGAGGGGCGAGCAGGGAAGCAAGAAGAGGGCATAATTGATAACGATAGTGTTTAACAAAGTTGAATTTCACGTAACGACCATGGAAAATGTCTGCTCGACGAAATTATTCGATATCTCACATATTTTAAACGATTTATTTTTGTATTGTTTTTATTATTTTCGTTGCCCGTTGCAGGCAATTTAGTCTCGGATACCACCGCGTCATTTTGACGCATTCTCCTTTGATCGAATTCGGTGTGTGATAAAATTATAAGCGGCGCGTGCGTGTGTCAATGTATCGAATCTTTGCTACGCGAAAACAAAAAAATCTCAACAGTGCGCGTGTCGAAAACACTTTTCTCACGATCGCACTCTAAGGTGGAAAGCCACATCTTCTTCTCGTCATTCTCCACGTATACTTTTATCGGCTCGCGCTTTCATTTATCTTCTTCGAAACGCGTTCTCGATTACTTTTCTCACATCGAGGAACTCGTGGCGTTTCGTTTGCACTGTTTTCCCCGAGGGAAAAAGATCGAGTCCGTCGATCTTTCGAGTTTGTACAAGTAGACGCTAAGATTCTCAGGATCCGAACCACATACGTAATTGCGTACGAAGCTTTTGAAGTAACGCGGGGAGCGAGAAACGACGAAACAAAAAACAATAAATAAATGAGGAAATATTCGCATCGAGTGCACTAGCCGATAAATAATCAATGTAAATAGTTTGAAGCATATGCGACGGTAGGATCGCGTGTAGTTTTTAGCTATCGCAAGCTACATACCCGATTTATTTATTAACCGAAGAGAAGGGAAAATAACACGATTGCGCGATTCGCGGATAACGTTCTATCCCCGATTCTCGTTTTCTTGCGTTCACCAAACTTCGGACTCCACGACTGTCGTGTTAAATATAATCAATAAATAGATTGATACGAATATACGTATTCCTTTTGGATATTTGAACGCGAATGTAAACACCGGTTCTGCGCTTGATCGAGAGGACGAAAAAAATATCTGTTCCGTTGTAGCGCAACACCGCCGTGTAGGCCACAAACCGAGATTCGAACGGTGGTATTAATAGGTGAAGAGCGCGCTTTATGGAAATTGTTCGATCGGTGACTCAGAACGAACGAAAAATAAATCAAACCGTTTCTCAAATTATAGTATACAACGGATGTATGAAAGATTTTTTCGAATATTCGTTTTCATAAGCTTTGGTTCTGAACGTCCGGCAGTCCTGGCTCTGAATGGGACTTTGACCGATTCCGTAGTCACGCGTTTCCAGGACACAGCAGTGATATCCCATTTACCGTTTTGGAAGTATTTTCGTTGCGTCTACACGGTACACTGTAACGCGTAATATGGATTTCTACTGGCACACGCGGAGAGCGTAGCCTTTTTTTGCACAGAGAGAAGGTCGTTATTCCCCAACCGCGTGCCATTTTTAATTTTCCTCGCGTCTTTGTGGAAAAAATGAGTGCGTTAAACAGCGGCGGATGTTCAATTGCGACTGGCCAGACTGATTCTTCACAAAATTGAAAGTATCGGTTGGAACACGAGCGATTGGCAAATCGCAACGTTCAATTGGGACCACGATCGGATATGGAATAATGAAATTACGATACATTGAATTTTAACGATGCGGCTAAATTGCTCATTTTTACATAATAAATAACTTGATGAAAATTAACACGGAAAAACCATGACTCAGTGTAGAAGGGGGGGGGGGCGGGGGGCGGATATTGTTTGTTACAAAATATCGTGGCATCCGGACAGAGGCGCCCATTTTTCGATAACTTTACGATCTGGATTATCAGGTTTGGGAGCTTTGATATCGATGCCCTTGCGTCTCACGTGTTTGCACCGGCGAACGGGATATTTCTTTATGATCAGCCGGTCAATTAAAAAACTCGGACGATTGTATGCAAAACAGGATTAACGTCGTATCCGCTCTCTCTGTTCGGATTGCCCAGGGATGCCATTTGGGAGAATCAAATCTCTCCATTGGATTCAAGCGTGCGCGTATGTACTAATCCGTTGACAATTTCTCTACATTAAACAAAATAAATACGTCTTACGCAACCCTGAAGGACCATCGAGTATTCCATTTTTTTTTTCAGTTTCGAAACATTTGTAATACCCGAAGCGAGTGATAGTTGGGAAATTGGATAGAAGATTGATCGCGAGTGGCTCGTGAAGCACATGTACGAGAACGACCTAACCTCACATATTTTCGAAGCCAATTTTTTCATGGCTGATCGATTTTTTTTCTCGGAAAGCCCAAGGATTACGCCCAAAACAATTAATCGTCGCAGACCTTGACAATTTGATGCACGCTGAAAATTACGTATCCGAGAAACCTCAATTAAAACATATTGGTTGTCCCTCCCGCACTACGTCACGTGATGCAGCTTCCACTTCAACTCTCACGAAAGATTGAGTCGGCAATAACGCGTCGCCTTCCTTAAGAAAACAGACTGACAGGTATACGGGGTCACGTGGTAGTAGATGGAACAGGGGGCAAAACGGCAAACGATACTTTCACTGCTCGGAAAAACAAAGAGTTCTTAACGTTCTAACGGAGATCTCACTCGCGACGAGAAATAGCATTCAATTGTTGGTAATAACACGAGAAAGCAAGCCGTCGAATGCTTTGGCTGTTCAAACTGGCGAGCGACAATAAAATCGAGAAAATTGGTTAGAAAAATATTCGTTTTAGATGATACAACGACTATTACTGGGTATCACCCCCATTGCTGCTTACCAACGGACCAATGATCGTGCGCGCGATTGGTAAAAAACAGTAGGCAGCCGGCTAGGGGGGCGGGGGCGTAAGGGGACACACCGCACTACTCCCACGCATTAAGGTGAATCGCGTTTCGTCCTCATTTTTTAATGTCATCTCTCAGCTGCGCGCGGCGCTAGCTACTCTGTGACAATGTTTTCGTCGCGATTAGACGATTCGTAATAATGTCCGCGCATAAGTATTGCACGCGAGTAAACCCTTGCCATACTTTTACGAACACGTACAATGAAGTTTGTTAAACACAAAATTAATTCCCCAAATATACAATATACATCTGGCGTTGAAAAATCGCGGTGGTACGTATAGAAAATATAATTATTTGTCTGCTTGGCAGATTATAATAAATATGATCTGTGATCTAACGGTGTTGTGTGGGTATTGCCGGATTATACATGGATATGCGCGGCATGGAAGGTTCCCATAACACAACTAGCGTTATGAATGGCAGAGTACGAACGTAAAATCCGCGGACATTTCACAGGATGAAAATACAGAGTTGTGCCGATCCCCTGATAAAAAGGTATCGTCCGTGAACCAATCTAGTCACGCGTAGCATCGTTTCGTACGCGGTCGCGACGGCTCGTCGCGCCGAGAGGGGAACACCGAGCGTGAGAAACGAGTGGGGGAGGGGGAGGGGATAACATCGCGGAGTAGACGAAGGAAACCAAGATGGCATCCGGTAGTAGTGCGAGGAACGTGTCAAACGAGCGTAACGATGTCAATAGTGACAACAGTAAAGTGATCGCGTGCCGTCATGTATCTTTATCAACCTCAATGAGCCAAGATACCCGCGATGTAATTACCAATAATAGTGATAAGTTTGTAAACACCGAAATCCATGGTTACGATAAGGAAACGTTCGAGACGCCCAGCGGGACGCCCACGGTTCCCGTAACAGCGTCATCGTTAACGATGAGTTTTTCCCGAATCAACAAAGATACGTCAATAACAAAAGATCACGACGAATCATCGATGATGCACAACAATCATGAGAGCCCCGTTGATGAAACATTTTCAATTGTCACGAGTGACCCGAAAACAAAAAGACACGAGGATTATTCGCCAGTTGCATCGGGCAACGCGCAAAAAGTTAGCGTTCGCGGCAAAGACGCGAACGATTCGGCTCGCTTCTCCATTGATTGCAAAGGTAAATCGAAACGCGCTTACTCTTATTTATCCGTTTTGATCACCCGATAGTACTTCGGAAACCTATTTTCACGTTTCAAGACTGACGATTTTTTTCACTTATTTTTGGACCTTTGAGTGCAAGGGCCATTCGCATAGCGTTTTGTGGGTCACAAATCGTGAGTGGTAATAAGATCTTGGTGCTTCGAGAAGAGCAGTCGTTCGTTTATTCCTTGTGCAATTTTTTCACCGTACACTGGCGTAGCTTTCCGCTCATCCTGTTAACGTTTCATAAAATAGACGTACCGATGTCTTTCAAAAGAATTGCATTCTTCACATTTCTCCCGTCGGTCGCTCGGTCGGGATAAAACTTTGGCCCAAACATTGTTCGTTGGCGACTCGATCTCTGTATCTTATAATATCTCGAATGGCATTGTACTCTACAGAATCATGGTCAGTACGCGTCACTAAAAAGTATATGGACGTACATAGAATTGTATCTTGCAAAATTATAGACGATCGATCGATCGTCCTTCTATTTTTTCCAGCAGGCGAATCTGCACTCGAAAATCAAGAGATTTCTAAAATCGAAGGGATGTCCTTCGAGCCGTCCATCCATGTAAGTGGTGTATCCGACGGTGGGTTTTCGTGCTACCGAAAAAGCCCTACCGATGTGTCTAGCGGATGAAAAATATCGTTCGATATAATACTTGAAAATTGATGTTTCAGGTAGACGCAACGCTCGGCGGGGAGGCGAGCGCCGCCGGTCTCGTCCTAGAATTTCCTCTCAATTTGGATTGCGGCAACGCTTCGAGCAAGACGCCGCAATTAGGCGAGAGTCCTAAGAGCAGCGGTAACGTCGCGCGCAGTCCAGGAAGTCCGGACTATCCCCCTCGAGTATCGGCGAGCCCCGACGCGACTTTCGCTAGCACGGTCGACTCGTCCACGAACAAACGCGAATCACCCGTGGACAGCGGCAGACGTACCCTGGACGCGTCGACACAAAAAATTGTGTCCGAGCCTTTTCCGTCGATTATCAGCAGTGTCGGAAAAACCCTCATCGACCAGGACAAATTTCACGTGGACGAAAAGAATTTGAACGCGCGCTTAACGAAAGTTGAGACGAAAAATCTCGAGGTGAAGGCGGAGCAGGCTGTTGTGGAATCAACCGAGGGTGTTTCCCGATCGATCGTGAAACAAGAGGCGGAGGATGGAACATGCACGAATAATGAGGCAGGCGTATGGCCAATGAGGACCGATAAACCGAAAATTCCCATAAACATTGATTCTACTACGTCACGGGAACAGACGGGAAACGCTGATATTTCTAGTACAATGACGTCAACATTGATCAATGAAACAACGGAAAAGGCGTCCGTATCGATGATCTCATCGTCAACGGAGAAACGAAGCAGCGGGAAGGAACACAGCGACAGACGTCACTGTTCTCGTTGTTACAAAAGAAGCAAGATCAAACGCGCGAGTATCGGTGTACAGTGCAAGCGCGACCGCACCTCCCATCCGCTTCAACAGCACAAACAGATAACCGGTGCTTTCCAAAAATCGAACAGTGAGAATCTGCGCTTGAATCTAGGAACGAAAAATTGCAAGACTCTCATCGCCAATGAGAACGCGAGATTCGAGCAATTGGAACATCTCAAATACAAAAAGTTCATTCACATTGAGACTTATCCGAACGGGGGAGCGACCGCGGTACACATGTATCAAGACGAAATTTCTGTACTGTCGAAGGAACAGGTCGAGGAATTAGCCCAGGAGTACTTTAAGGTACGATTTCACGATTTCGCCTTTTGCGTTATTCGATTTTTCATTGGTTTTGAAAACACGCGCTACTTTTTATTCGTATCCTCCGTCTCAGCTCGGAGTTGACGATTGATCGGTAGCGTAGCGAGGAGAATTATTCTTTTTACCTCACAAATTTTGTTTGGCCAATCGGAGCCTCGAAAATCTCGCAAACATTTTTAAGCATTCACGTATGGCGATCCACAACCGATACCCGCAGAATATAATACTTTCTCACTGGCAATCGGTAGTTCCGCCCGTCCCGTTTTTTCGAGATCGTATTCCCAACTTTCGGGCTTTCGATACTCGAGTGGAAAACGAGACAAAGATCAATGATCCCTTGGGGCCTTGTGCGTAAATATAACTCGGCAGAATCGATCGATCGATCGTTCCAAGATAAAGAGGACGATTGCGTCCGTTTTTCAGGTGGTTTTCGGCGAGGATGAAAATGGGAACGCTTATCACGTGATGGGTATAGTGCACAACGCAGCCGCGTATTTGCCGGACCTTCTCGATCACATGGCCCACAATTATCCCTCGTTGACGGTAAAGAACGGTGTTTTGGGTCGCAACAGTGACATCGAGACGACGACGATGCTCCAGTACAAGGAGCAAGTTTGCAAGTCGTACAACAACGGGACGATAAGATACGGTCCGTTGCATCAAATCAGCCTGGTCGGAACGGTTCACGAGGAAGTGGGTGGATACTTTCCCGATCTCCTGCGAAGACTCGAGGAGGATCCGTTTCTCAAAATGGTAAGAGGTGGAAGGAAGACGAGACTCGAGGGAACGGAACAATATTCGAGTGATATCCGAGTCGTAATAATTAATTGGTCCGCAGACTATGCCTTGGGGACCGTTGTCCGTGGTGAAAATGGATACACCCGAGGAGTCGAACGACGGACCGATACTGTGGATAAGGCCTGGCGAGCAGCTCGTACCAACCGCCGACATAAACAAGAGCCCGTGCAAGCGTCGTCGCACGGGTATAAACGAGCTGAGAAATTTGCAGTATCTGCCGAGGCTGAGCGAGGCGCGAGAGTACATGTTCGAGGACCGTACGAGAGCTCACGCTGATCACGTGGGCCACGGTTTGGATCGGATGACTACAGCGGCGGTGGGTGTCTTGAAGGCCGTACACGCGGGTCAACCCTCGGAGTACAACCGCATTACGAAGGACGTCGTGGCTTTTTACGCGGGTGACTTTCCCGAGCTCGTCGAGAAGCTACAGCTCGATCTACACGAGCCACCGATATCCCAATGCGTCCAGTGGATCGAAGACGCCAAGCTCAACCAATTGCGCCGACAGGGTATTCGTTACGCTCGCATCAATCTCTACGATAACGACATATACTTCCTACCGCGAAACATAATTCATCAGTTTCGCACGATATCGGCGGTCTCGAGTATAGCCTGGCACGTGCGTCTCAAGCAATATTATCCGGAGAGCGCGAACAACGCGAACATCAGGTACAGTCGTACCGTCAACGAGACGTCCCATCATTTCAAGGAGAAGAAGGACGCGGCGGACGGTACGTTGGCCTCGGACGAGCAGAAGGAGAACACCGACAGGCAACACATGGACGAGAAGAAGGCGAAGGAGCGCGCCGCGGAGTATCAGGGCAACTTGAAGAAATCGGATCATCACGGGCGCAAGAGGAAGGAGGAGCACAAAAATCGGGATCGCGGCAGACAGCGGTCGGACGTTGCCAAGATAAAGGACTCTCGTGGTCACGTCGCGAGCGGTAACAGCCGCAAGGCCATTACCGATACCGAGAAGAGAACGACCAACGAGCCACCGAACAACCCCTTGAGCACCGACAAGCATCGCGAGAACGAGGCGACGGCGAGGAGCTCCAAGAAGAGTCACGAGGATCATCGTCATCGTTCGAGCAGAAAATCCTCGAGTGGACATCGAACGATGGACGCGAGTAACGCCCACGGAGAAAAGAAGAAGCACTCTCACGATGTTACGAGCAACAACGAGACGATCGGGAAAATTGAAGGCCAGAGACGTTACAGCGCGAGTGACATCGCACGAAAAAAGGAGTCGTCGTCGTCGCCGCCGCCGCCACCGCCGCCGCCGCCGCCGCCGCCGCCGCCGCCGCCGCC